>CAKAOH010030896.1:0-16968 GCA_916701665.1 Sebastiscus tertius
AAAGAAAGAAAGAGAGAGAGAGAGAGAGAGAGAGAGAGAGAGAGAGGGAGGAAGGGAGTGAAGGAGTAATAACAGCACCGGGGTTATCATTTACTGGACCACCCGCCTCCTCCCACCAACCCTCAGCAGACGAAGCCCTGGTTTTAAAAAAGCCAATAAAACACACACACACACACACACACACACACACACACACACACACACACACACACACACACACACACACACACACACACACACAATCTCCTAGCGTTCGTGCTGCTTCAGAGAGAGCGAAGCACCGAGGGTTCAGATAAGAGAGAGGGAGAGAGGAGGATGGGAAAAGGGAGGGAGGGGGTGACGGGCTGAGAAGAGATAAGATAGCAGAGTGAAGCCAACATGCAAATAAAACAAGGGAGCTCAGAGTTTATGTGCCGTAACAGGGCAGCAAGTGTGTGTTATACCTGTTGATGAGGGGAAAGATGGACACCAGCAGGTAAACGGAAGGATACCACTTCAACGGCTTGATCTCTTCAGCCAAGGAAACCTGGAGGAGAGAAGAAGTGTGAAGCTGACAAGGGATGCACCATCACACTTTTTCAGACCCGATACCGACATCGAGTATACCGAACCAATACGGTGTTTAATTAATTAAAACTGTATATATACCTCACTGTGTGGAAGTGACTGGGATCATTCTTTTATTGTGTAAGGCAACGTCAGACTGGACTTAAACATCGCTTTCCTAACTTTGTAAAAACAAAATGTAACAAAATAAATACATAGATATAAATTTACTGAATTATTTATTATTAAAATAACAAATCGTACAACCAGTGACTTGGTAAAATTAACAGGAATTACACTTCAAGTATAAACTTTTTTTAATGCAGCAACAAAATTGGTCAACACTTAAAACAGGAATTCAAATTCCAGTACATAATGTGTATAGTGTATAAACATAGAACCTATATTGAACAAATCGGCCCCAAATTGTCACCGATACCCGATCCAGCTATTTGAGTCAGTATCGCCAGATATCTGGTGTCGGTATCGGTGCATCCCTATTGCTGACCCAATGTAGAGAAACTGAATGCTCAAATTATCAGTCTTGTCTCTCAGACACACACACACACACACACACACACACACACCACACACAGAGTCCGTGTCTTAACTGGAAGATCAGTGCACTGAGGCAAACAACAAAGGCCAATTAAAGCCTAATAAAATATTAACCTGCTGATAATACGCAATATCCACACAGTTATGAGAAGAAACGGGGATTCCAATTAAACTGGAAGCCAATACTCGGTGCCCGTAATGTGAACGGGATGAATTCAATATCTCTCGCGGACGAGCAGACGAAGCAGGGGCAGGAAGAAGACAGAGAGATGCGGCAGCAGCAGCAGCTAAAAGTCGAGGAGGGGGAGAGCCTGGCGGTGGAGAGCTTTTACAAGCCGTTATCTAATTCCCCGGAGAGGACTCTTGCGCCCGGAAGAGGCTGAGAAGCGCGGCCCCTGGATCGATTTTCTGCGCTGTGCTGTTTTTCTCCCCCCCTCCTCCTCCTGCTTCTTCTCCTCCTCCTCTCCCCCCTTTAGGCTAGGACGCAGCAGCAGCGCTAAGCCTCCCTCTCTCCCTCTCTCCTTCTCTCTCTAACACACACGCAGTCGGAGCCAGGAGGCAGGCCCACGAGCTCTGGTCTCTACCCCCACATGCTGGAAATTAATTACTCACCAGAAAGACCCCGAGGCGTGCAAGCTCTAACGCAGGCATTTTAAACAATTCAAATGAAAATCACGAGAGCCCCCCGGTGGTATTTCATCTTATACGTGTGTGTGTGTGTGTGTGTGTGTGTGTGTGTGTGTGTGCGAGTTGAATATACTGCGAGCCAAGTTTCCACCGTGTAACGTATGCTGGCTGTATTGTGATCAACTTAACGGAGACCGGTCGTATTTCCACATCGCGAGTCTGTAACAGCACAAACATTAAGGCTTAGTCCTATTAAAGTCTATCATGATGGGAAGCTCTGACATCACTGGCCATGTCAAGCTCTGCCTATTGTCATCTCAAGTGTGTGTGTGCGTGTGTGCGTGTGCTGGGATGAATGTGTCATTGGGAGAGAGGGAAAAGGGCAAGCCAGGAGAAGCCTGAAGGATGCTAAGTGGAAAAGGAGATTTGCGGTGTGTATGAGCCATTGTGGGTGTATTTTTTTTTTTTTTTTTTAGGTGGGGGGGGGTTGAAAAAGGTTCCAGAAAATTTGGTTTCAAAAGAATGCATGGAGCCAGTAATCTCAGACAAAATTTAAGGTGAGGTGTAAAGGCAGGCATTTGAGGAATTTCAATGCACGAGAGAGACAGGATGTGGAATAGAAGGAGTGGAAGGAGGAGGAGGAGGAGGAGGAGGAAGAGCGCGGCTAAAGAGCCTGGTGTTTTTAATCACAGTCCTCCCGTGTCAGAGGCCCCTGCGCTGCTCGGGAAGCAGAGGGGAATGAAACCGTAATTATGTGCGGCGGGCGCAGCGGTCCCAGCGTTAATGACGCACGCTAGATTACAGACGGTTATCAGGAGCAACCCATCCCCTTCACCACCCACTGCACTCACCCTCGCTCGCAGAGATACTCTAAAAATAACAGCGTCAGGTTTCCCAAACGCACTTGAACATCGAATTCAAGGACTTTTCAAAAAGGTCCCTTTTCAAGGAGACTAAAACTTATTCAAAATTTCAGACAATTTCAAAAAGAAATGTTTCTATGGGACATTATAATCATCTGCTGCAGTATTAAAGCAGCAGTGGGTGACATTGGAGCAAATATGATTCAAAAAAAGTTATTTTTATAAAACGGACACTATATCCTGACAGTAGTGCATGAGACAGGTAATCTGAAAAACAAAATCATGTGCCTCTGTGTCCTCCGGTGCTCCTAATGGCATCTGCAAGATTTCGCAGGCGGGAGGAAAACAACCAATCAGAGCCAAGCTGGAGTAAAATGAGAGAGTTTGTGACCCAGAAGCCATGTTGAGATCAGTTGAGGAAATACCAAGCACCGCCCACCAGCCAGAGCAAACTTTCCAATTTTACAGCTAAACAGTACACTACAAGATATTTCTGAAAACATTTGAGGCGAGAAATAGGCATTACAGGAACAGAATATTGATTCATATTTGATCAGCGCTGCCTAGTTTGACCGTTTGATCAGAGTTTACGAGTGATTGACAGCTGCCTCCGTTGAATGAACAGCCAATAGTAACGCTCTGTCTCTGAAATGACCTGTGATTGGCCAAAGTCTCCCGTCACGGGCTCGATTTTGGAGGTGCAGAAGTCTAGTTTTCTCTCAAAGCACTTGAATTACAATATGCTGAAAGGTAATTATGGAATTTTTGCCCAGTGATGCCAAAAACATTCTGTCTACCGCCACTTTAACACACATATCCTTCACAGACTTGTTTCTCATGATGTTGATTCATTTACAGAAAGAGGTTCAGTGTGTATTAGTTAACTATGATGTTATATATTATTGTTTTGACAACTGCCATTTCCAACTTTCCATCTCAACATTTAAACCAACATTTTCTACCTTGAGGAAAAATGAAAATGGAAATTTAAACATCTACAATTTCATGACAGCTACACATGAAGATGGTGTGATACAATTGAAAGTTCCAGAACAGCTAAATAATTGCACTTTTGGTGCGATTTTTCCAGCAACTAAAACGCCATATCTTGATTATTTTCTTGAATTCTTTCTTAATGTACTTCACATGGGCTGCACGTGGTGCAGTGGTTAGCACAGTCACCTCACAGCAAGAGGGTCGCCGTTTTGAAACCCGGTTTGGGGCCCTTCTGTGTGGAGTTTTCCATGTTCTCCCTGTGTTAGCGTGGGTTTTCTCTGGGTTCTCCGGCTTCCTACCACAATCCAAAGACATGCAGGTTAACTGTTACCTTTAAACTGCCTGTAGGTGTGAATTTGAGCGTGAATGGTTGTCTGTCTCTATGTGTCAGCCCTTTGATAGTCTGGTGACCTGTCCAGGGTGTACCCCGCCTTTACCCAATGTCAGCTCGGCTACACCCCCCCCTCCCGTGACCCTGATTAGGATAAGCGGTTACGGATAATGGATGAACGCATGACTGTCTCATTTGTTTTTCTGAAATCCAGAAAAGATTTTCAGGGACAGATAAAACCCAAAAGCATCCTGTCAAGATGTCAAGAAACCAGAAGTGATGCTGAGGACTCAAAGCAGTCGATCCCTACAAAAGGAGGTGGTATGTGTTTTGTCAAAGCCACGTGTCGCGCTCGAGAGCCCTTGAGAGACGGACCCAACTGTCCTTGCAGCTCCCTCATAGCGAGGATGTTTTTTAGGATGTTGGCGACATGAAAAAAAGTAAAAATTTGGCACATGAATGAGGACACACACATGCAGAGGCAACACTCACTAAGAAACGAAGGTTGCGCATGCATGCGGGCGCTCACACACATACACACACACACGTATACAGACACACAAGTAGACACATCGCATTGTGACTCAAGGCGAAGCTTGTGTGGATCAGTAAACAAACACCCTGGGAAGATAACGAACAAGCAGCTCGCTGTTTGCTCAGCCAGCTTTGTTGCTACCCGACGGGACCGAGCTGCTGTGTGTGCAGTTGTGCAAATGTGTTTAAAAGGTGTGTGTGTGTGTGTGTGTGTGTGTGTGCGTGCGTGTATGTGCGCGCGGCCACACTTCTGAATATCCTCCCGCCTACCTGCGCTGCTGCAAGACCTTGTGGTGCTGTGTGTGTGCGTGTGTGTGTGTGTGTGCGTGCGTGTGTACTCGTGCATGACCACAAACAAATTGCTCGGGACACACAGAGACGTGTCAAAACCATGTGACTGACGGCCCTGATAACTGCCAACACTAGTTATGTACGTCATCACTCCAGCCAGATACACACTCGCGTGCACACGCACACACGCGCACACACACACACACACACTGATAGCGAGGGAGGGGGGGATAGTGCCAGGCTGAGTCAGAGAGAGAGAAAAAAGATCAAGAATGGCGAACGCAGTAAACTACATGCGTGAACACAAAACATGAGAAGCGTGCATGTATATGTATGTGTGTGTGTGTGTGTGTGTGTGTTTGAGACACAGTAACAGAGAACATGTGAGGCGCAGAAGGAGGGAGATGTGGCGAAGTGAATGGAAATAACCAGAGCCAGCGGTCTTCAGACACCCAGCAGGAATCGCTTTCTCTAGTTTACACCTGCTGCTACACACACACACACACACACACACACAAAAACACACGCACACACACACACATATATGAGCCAGAGCTCGCTGGCTTGCCAAGCACAATCGGGGAGGCTGTTGTTGTTGTTTTAAAGCATCGCAGCGCGTGCATAAACTCTCATAAATATTCATGTCCATGAACCTGGCTTGCTGCTTTATTCATGCTGGGTATGAGTACAAGAGAGAGAGAGAGAGCGAGAGAGACAGAGAGAGGGAGAGAGAAAGAGAGAGAAAACCAAAGAGAGGGGGGGAGAGAGAGAGAGAGAGAGAGAGAGAGAGAGAGAGAGACAGGGAGCGCAAAGTGAAAGGCAGAGAGAAAAACAGATGGAAACGAGGAGAGCGATTGGGAAAGAGAACTACGCGGAGACGAAGAGTGTGATAAAAACCACTGCTGACTTATTTACACTCTGTGCTACACATAGCAATTAGCCCACATGAACAGTGTGTGTGTGTGTGTGTGTGTGTGTGTGTTTGTTGCTGCCACACATTCATGCACACACACGTCACTCGTGAGGGTTACGCCAGTTCAGTGTGCAGTAATTGCATTTGCCACTTAGGGGCAGCATCTACATAACCTTAACCCTAACCCCACCCCCCCTCCACCTCCACACACCTCCACACACCACACCCTGCAGGAGTGGAGGTGTGACAGCTGAGCAGAGGAGAGGGAGGAGAAGGGGTGTGGCAACTACAAGCAAGACAAGTAGGGGCCGCTGCTTTTAACTTTTTTATGAGTAGCACTGTGACACTGATCACCTGTGTGGAGTACGCTAGGTGGATTTTAAGGCTTCACATTTGAATGATTTGGCGTCTCCATAGTTATGCATGATGTGTGGGCAGGTAGTGTCTTGTTGGAGGACACTTGAACGAGATGAAGCGTCTGTAGCCAGCAGGCCAGATGAAGCAATATAGTCCGGGAGAAGAAACACTTCCCAGTATCGACATTTCACAAGAAATCCATTACTTAATTTAAAGGGGCACTTCGGCATTTTAGTACTGCACTTCTGTAAAGTTATGGACGGGACTCACAAGAGACACATTTCAAAAAGAATGTTTTAAATCGAAGAGCAGAGGCTGAGATATCCTGACTTTTAGTCCCTAGTGTACAAGCACTAAAAACTGCATTCCACATCTCTCATGATGCAACCAAACAAGAACATCTTTTTGTTAGACCCTTCCTGGCCACATCTTTCAGACTCAGCTAGGGATGTCAAGTATGACACAGTAAACTCACTATACATTTAGAACAACAAATCCGTTTTGAGATCGACAGGACGAGAGTTAATGTTAGCTGTTAGCTCCGTTCAGGACTGAGCTGCTTACCGGCTGCTAACAGCTAACTAGCTCTCGTCCTGTCAATTTCAACACGTCCATTGATTTACATTAGAGTGCGTTCAGTGCGTTTAATCTTCACGCTACATTAGTGTCCAATGTGAAGCAATTGCGGCATAGTACCATCTCCTGGAATGTCATGTCCGTTCAATTTCTGTGGTTCAACGTCACAAGAGTTCACGGAAATTCATGCCGTATCCTTTTTTTTTCCTGTAGTGATATATTACAGCTAAAAAACTAAAACTGAACCAGGATATTTAGTTTTAGTTTAGTTTCAGTTGGATTTAGGATTTAGATTTATTTAGTTTCAGGTTACTAAAATGTTTTTTCACTGCTTATTTTCGTTTTAGTTTGCTATAATAACCCTCCTCTCCATGACTAAAATGACCTTTAAGCTGCCTGTATACTCCATCAGTACTGCTTGTCGGATTGTCAGATAGCTTTGGAAACTGTCTCCCTCCACACCTGACCGACGTTGAATTAAGAGGAGCCTGTGTCCGACCATTTCTGTTACCTTCCAGAAACTGACAATCCAACATCCACGCCCGCTTGACGCCGTGACTGGCCGGCTTTCATGTGAACAATCGAGTGCAGCGCTACGAATGCTTTCCAGGAGAGACTGTCTGAAAATGTGTGCCGTTATCCCCTTTATCTCCCCCCCTCCCCGCGTCTTATGAACTACTTCTGTTCGAGCATAACCCGACGCTTGTGTGTAAAATCAGAGGAGAGCCCCTTTAAGCTAAGAGGAAAAAGACATCACATTTACTCTCTCCCCTCATGTCCTGTTTCGCAATCTGGCTTTTCTGGGTATTAATATATTTTACGGGTAGCTTTTCCTGTCTCCTTCTGTTTCAGTAAGGTCAGGAGCAGAACGGAGAGGCACCGCAGCTCTCAAATTTAAACACACGCATACGTGCGCGCCCGCATTTAAATATATACGCGCACAGGCACACACACACACACACACACACACACACACACACATGGAGAAGCGTAGGTGTCGAGAGGTCAAATTGCTCCCCGCTGTTTGACACCTACCCAGCGTGACCACAAAAGCTAATCCTGCACACACTCTAATCCTCACGCTCTGTGTGTGTGTGTGTGTGTGTGTGTGTGTGTGTGTGTGTATGCGTACATGTGTGTGTGTATGCATAAGTGTGTGTTGAGAAATGTGATGGTTCGGACAGGCCATTACCTTTCGTCTCTCTCTCTCTGGGTTGAAGGTTCCCAACCATGACTGCATCTGTGCAGAAAAGACACAAAATAGAAAGTAAAGGTCAGAGCAGAAAAGCAGAATAGTGGTTTGATCATTTAAATGAGTTGGGGGGTTTTTTTTCCTAGAGAGGAGCGGCCTTAGGTTTAGAGTGACAAGCTGGAACAAATATCACATTGGCTATCACACCAACGCAAAACACTCCCCACCTCCTCACCCATCCCTGCCTAATTCACAGCAGAGTGCCTAGCTTAGAGGCAGAGGGGAGCACTTAGACAGCTCCCAGCGTCTCACAAAAAGAGGGAACTGATCAGCTTCAGCGCACACAATATGACACGAGGAAGAAGAAGAAAAGGCAAAGGGTGTAGGGAAAGGGGAGACATTTTTTTGAAGAAGTGTTAAAGAAAAAGGAAAAAGTGGAGCAAACATGGCAGATCTGAGATCTCCAGAGAGAACGTGGGAATACTTTTTCGCTCTTCCTCTGTCTCCTCTCTCGGGGGAATGCAGGGAAAATGTCAACAGACGCGCGCAGGAAAACACACACACACTCACATGCACGAACACACCCATGCACAAGACTGGGATTTGTAATGGTGGGATAAGGGGCGGGGGGCCGTAGGAAACCAGAAGGTTTATGTAACCCAAGACATCACAGACGAATCTCTGGAGGCCCAGTGTGAGCTTCACACGCACGCACAAAGAGGCTGCATGAACGCCGCGCACTAACAGCTCCTCTGTTCTGCAATTTATTAACTCGATGTTGCCATGGTTTCTCTGCGCTGACGTGATTGTCATTGTAAATCTATGTGTGACCGTGGTGTGTTCGTGCAGCGAAAGAAAAAGAAAAATAGCCATTTGGTCATTAGACCGAACTTGTTCGCAGTCGCACCGCTATCCATCAAAATCAACAAACACTGATAATAAGTGGAATATCATTAAGCTTCGGCCAGGTCTCCGGTGTGCGTACCCCGGCTTTTGTTGCAATCTCTTTTAAGCCGTGCCACCGAAAAGTCGAGCAATTCAGACAGTTAGTCAGTTAAGTGTTGAGGCGTGAGGCTTAAGAGGGAAGGAGTGGGCATGTACAAATCGCATCCATAAAACAAACACACCACCGCGCTCCCAGACCTCTCTGTCTGGCCTGATAATGACTCATTAGCTTTCAAATCCCTCTAGTTAGTATGAGCTCACACAGTCACTCAGAATGTGTCCATGTTTTTCTAAATAATCCCGTTGTAAATGACTTGGTAAACTAATGAGCTACGGAGTCGTTTTCACCCACGATCCTCCCTCTCTCTCTCTCTCTCTCTCCCCCTCTCCGTCTCTGGAAAGCGGAGAAACTTCTCCGTCCAGCTAACATCCCACCTCTATTCGCTCAGCCTCCTCGTCTTTATCCCTTTCCCCCGATGCGTCGCCACCTACCCTGCTTTCAAAGCTTTTGAAATTCTTTCAAGTGAGACAGCCTGCAGCTGAAAAGAGATAAGGCTTGAGCTCTTCATAAATATGATAGAGAAAGCAAAACGGCAGAGTGAAGGGGAGGGAGAGAGACATATAGAGGCGGAAAGGAAAAGAGGGGGAAAATGACGGGGAATAGAGACAGATGGAGGTGGAAAGGAAAAGAGAGGGAAAAAAAAGAAAAGGTGGAAAACAGAGATACGGGGAGAGACAGGAGGTTGTGGTAGAGAGACGGCTGAATACTGTGAGCTGAATGAGTTATGAGATGCAGGTTGCAAACCAGCTATATTCAATTCATTCTCTTTATCACATTCATGATAAAGAGCTGTGTAGTCTCCTTTCCGTTCCCTTCCCTTCAGCTCCCTAGCTGTCTGTCTCCGAAAGTCGTCTGTCTGCAGCCCCGGCTATCTTTAAATCTGTCTCACCGTCCCTCCATCGCTCACTCTGATTGCCACCCAAACAAAGAATGCTAACATTCACGATGACAATTTATTGTGAGCCTGATGTGGCTTTGATTCCCCCGTTACTCCTGTTTTTTTGTATTTGATGAATAACACCAGAACATATTGTTGTAACACGTGTCTGCCGCCACCTTTCCACTGGCAGTGCAGCCACATAGTGTCGTCAGATCGGGGGAATGAAAGCTATGCGAACTGCGTGGAATGCTGCCTCTGGGCTCCGGCTGCACCCTGCATGCATGGAAAATCACACAGAGCTACGAGCCAACACGGAGAGAGGAGATCGACTAAGTGGTAAACCAGTTAATCAATTGATTACCTACACAAATTGACTGTTCTGAGTAGCTGGAACAGGTGACTGGTGGACATTTTTTTGCTTAATGAATAAATTAGACCCACTAAGTGTAGATTTGGAATTAGAATTCTGACTTTGATGCCTCCCTTTAATAAGAAAAAGACCAAAACAAATACACGCATATTATAAATAGTTACGTGATCTGAATAATTAGTAGCTGCATAGGACAATTCTGGTTTATTACAGCTTGTAGAAATGTCGCAAAATTGTGAAAAATACAAGTACTGAGAGGCGATGGGGATGTCTTCAAATAGCTTGTGTTGCCCAACTGACAGCCCAGAAACACAATGTGATCAATCAAGTGGGAGATCCTCACATCTGAGATCAAGTGAATGGTGGACATTGTTGCTTGATAAATTAATAAAAGCCATGAAAACGGACCCCCAAAACACATAAACACAGACATTTCTACACACAAAAATGTTATGTTATCCGAATAGTCAATAGCTTTAAAGAACAGTCTGGGCTTATTGCAACTTGGAACTTTTTTCTAGTTGTGGGCTTCATTCCAATTAGCATTCGACTGTACTCGCCAGGTTAATTGCTTGGATCTGTAAGTTCATTAAAAAGCAGTCAGACCATCAGACTGAGTTACTCTTTTTATCCATATCTAAATGAGAATTGTTGGAGGGAGATCGAAGATTTTCATTGCCAACGACTGCTCCTCTGTAATTGCAGGTGACAATAAAGAACTTGAAGCATGACACAGGTTTCAAACGAACCCCGAGGTTAGCGAAACAAAACCAGCAGGTTCAACTATGACCTAAGTGTGTTCTTTCAGTTCTACCTCTAAATCATGGAGTGACAACCTGCCTGACAAACTGTTTGGCTTGTTAATAACCTGTTTAATTATTTGAACTATTGTGTTTTTTTGCCCCCCAAAAGAGCAAAAATAAGACACAAGCTGTAATAAACCAGATTTATCCTTTAAATGATTATTGGAGCAGCGTTGTTTCTGCAACATAAATGATTGAAAACACAAATTCTAATTTTATTTGAACCTGAAACTCACTCCTTACCCTAAAACAATATATTTTACAGAGAAATACGAGAACAAACAAACAGCAGTCCTGTCTGTGTTCTCAGAGATGTCAGCTTTCACTAATGTCACTTTTCTAAAAGGTCACAATGCACTTGGATTCAGCTAAATTGCGAGTGTCTTGGGCGGCAAACGCATGTTGAGCACTCACCCTCGCATTGGCCACGCAGATTATCCTGGCGTAGCAGCAGATCATCAGGAAGATGAGGCTGAACAGAGGCACGTACCATCTGCAAAAGCACAAAACACGAGCAGGTCATAAGGAAGGAAACTGAAAATGAGCGATGTTGTTAAAAAGATCATTTCTGTTTGTTTTTCTTTGCTCTCCTTGTGGTCCTGTTTCAGGAGGACGAACAGGAGGTTTGGAGTACTCTTTGGGCCAAAAGAAAATGTCAAATGACGAAAAAAAACGACAGCATTTAATGAATTTTTAATCCACCAGTAGAGTGTCATATATCCTAATGGAATTTATACCATGATAAGACGTAATAACATACTAGGCGTCCAATGTTGAGATATTAGGGCTGTCTAAACTGATTAGAGAGAAACTCATTTAGAGATTTCCTCTGCCGGACTGCAACCTGAGATGACCATTGTTGTTGGATATGATTTGGCGGCTGGACAAAAGCTTGTGTTATTCAGCCTACAAATGATCATGCTGCTTTATTTTAAACATGAAACATTCCTCAAGTCCTCCCTTAAAACTCTTTGAAAGAGTCAGATTGACCATGAGCACAAAAATTCAATAATGTTATGTATAGCCGAGCCTGTTTAGCTGGTGGACACTGGACAGCATTATTCTAATACTGTAGGTGATGCAGAGGACACACACAGTTTGCACATAAACCAGCACAGAGTGGAACAGGCCTGACTCAGCACCAGTGGACCATACCGCGCATAGTTTCAGTGAGTAGAGAGAGAGGTTGACAAAGAACAAAAGATGATGTTAAAAGTCACAACAACCGGAAATGCATGGCATTCCTATGGGATGAAGGGTTGACAATCAAGGGAGGCGCGGAGGAGAAAAACATGTCAGGTATTTTCTGAGTGGATGAAAGAGAGCGAGACGAGCGAGGGAACCGGGGGTGATGGATTTGTTGGAATGGCAGCCTTGCGTTATGCAACCTCTTGGGAGGTGATGTAAGCTCGGAGGAGTTTCAACCTCTCCCTGTAATCATGAAACAGGCCTTTGTCTCGCTTTGATAGACAGGTTCCTGGCCACCACGTCTCTGTTCAGCCTCAGTAACTCTGAGCAGTCGGAGCCGCGCTGTGCGACACCCAAGTCCTCCTGAGCACCTGGCACAGGCGGGGAGACACCGGCCAAATGCACCTACGTGATACGCATATCAGGTTGTGCAGAGGAAGGAGCACATCAAGAGTAATCATCGCAGGCCTTATCGTGATCCGCTGGAAAAAAAAAACGTTTGAGACCGAATCTGTCTCTGACCCATAAATACGGGGACACTCATGGGGAAAATGGATTGGGAATAAATGTCCAACACTGTGCCTGGAAAGTCCTTGACATGTGGGCTAAACTTGCAACTTTGAGCAGCATCTAAAAAGGCAAATAGTAGGTCCTTGGCCTAATTTAACTTCGTCCACACTTGTCTTCCGAGCCTGCGGGTCGAAAGAAACCTCACTGAGCATTATCAAATTAAACTTTTTATTAGCAGGGGAATCCGAGATGGTAGCCGTTTGTTTCACAGCAGGAAACAGGGGGAGGGAAAGGCTGCTTTTTTTTTTTTTTTTTTTTACACATCGTGTTCCTTCACGTCTTGTAGGGAACATCAATATACAAAGAATACCCCTCTTTGAACATGTGTGTGAGCGCGTGTGTATGCGCGCGTCCACGCAGGTTCAATAATGGCATGGGACAATGATGAAAGCGTTTCAGGGGGGAGACCTGCGCGAGCGTCACCTCGGTGTGATTTAATAACCCGCTCTCTGGAATAAACAGCGTCCAATTACGCCAGCGCACGTCCCGTTAATGATGGAGAGACGAGGTGGGGGGTGGGCGGGTTGGTGGAGAGGGAAAAAAGGAGGGGGTGGCCTTTTTAACGATAGCGCGGGGGGATGCGAGGAGGAGAGAATGACGGGCGGCAGCTACAAAGTGCTCTAATTAGCATGATAATGATCTGCCATTAGAGTCCGCTGTGCTCTACAGCTGAGCACTACCCGGAGAGAGAGAGCGAGAGCAAGAGGGAGACGGGGAGACAGGAGGCGAAGGATGAGACACGGAGAGAAAGAGAGAATGAAATAGGAGGCAGAGAAAAGAGAGAGGAAGATTCGGAGTGGGCAGGTGATGATAAAAGTGAGAAGAGAATAGAGGTGAGGATGGAAAAGGTGGATGAAAGACAGACAGACGACTGTGGGTCAGGAACAGAAAGAGCAGAAATAAGCATTGGGGCAATGAAAAGACGGGGCGAAGGATAAGGTCATAGTGCGAATGAAAGGAATAGCAGAACGAGGCTGCGGCCAATAGATGGACTAGGGAGGGATGGGTAGAAAGATGGATAAACACAGAGGGGTTTTAAGAGGACAACAGTGAGCGAGAGTGGAATCCTGAAACTGGCAGAAAGAAAGATCATCACAGACGAGCACAGATTCAATCTCTCGGCCTCAGCCTGGCCTTCCCTCCAGTACCACTCTGAAGTGAAGAATGAGGCTCGGATGAAAGGAGCCTTAATTGAAGTGCTCGGTAGGAGATGAGAGTACTGTAGGGACCCGTCTGTGCGGGTTAGTGCTCAACTTTGACAAACAAGATCCTACCGCTGAGTGAAAGATCACGATCTACCTGTTCAACCACTCAGACGGGGACAGGACAGCCCGAGACACGGAAAAAAGGGAGGAGGGGACACAAAGGCCAGGTTGAGCAGGGCGTGGAGGGTGCGCCTCACCAGATGTATTTATGTAAAAGTTCAAAGGAAATAAGAGTCTATGGGCATGCTAGCAGCTCTGTGAGGCTGTACTTTTGAGCTAAATGCTACAGTCAAAATGCTCACAATGACAATGTGAACATAAGGATGTTTAGCAGGTATAATGTTTATCATCTTAGTTTAGTGTGTTTGCATGCTATCACTTGCTAGTTAGTGGCAAACATAAAGTACAGCTGAGACTGATTGGGATGTCATTAGTTTTGCAGGAATTTAGTCATAAGTATTTGACAAAATTACATTTTTACTTGATGATAGCACTTGAAGAAAAAGGTCATCCTGAAGGGAACATGACTGTGTGACACAAATTTCATGGCAATCCATCTATTCCTGTCACCTCTCTACTTTGAGCTAAAAATGCTTGAAATTCCAAAAGACATTGTTAATTTTTTTTTTTTAATTACAGTCTAGCAGTTGTATGCCTCCGCCAACTAGGGGTGTAAGAAAATATCATTAAACATGAGTATCGCGATATTATGTTTTGTGATACTGTATCGTCTCTTCAAAACACTATAGATTTTTAATTGGATGGCCCGCCGGCAGACCCGTCTTCCCGTATTCTGTCTTTGAAGATACTGGCATCATATGAAGATACTGGCATCATATGAAAGTAGAAAGCCTATGGAGTCAGTTGGTACCAACCATGGCATAATTGCATGTCACCAAGGAGGCTAAACATCGCTCCAAAGTTATGCTAAATGTTGGGGAGGAAAACTGGAATGGCCATTTTCAAAGGGGTCCCTTTACCGACATGCCCACTTTATGCTAATTCCATGCAGTTTGGGGCAAAAACCAAGTCGATTTTGCCCCAAAGATGCAGTACAAATGTGTTATTTTCACCTATTCTAATATGGTGTATTTAAATATTTCTGCATGGGGTCCCTAAACAGTTTTAGAATTACATAAATTGGGTATGACTGGAAAACTGAGACTCTTGTGGATCCAATGAGTCCAATTGTATTCATGTGTGATGATATTAGTCCCCATGGTAGCCATTTCAAATAACAACTTTTTTTTACTCCTACGGTGGTGTGTTCTTTATACTATGACCGTTTTCCTAAAAACAGATTTGAAAACAATCGCAATATATCGCCTTGTTTAAAGTATCGCAATATATCGCAATATATTGAATCGTTACCCCTGTATCATGATATCGTATCGCCAGATTGCAATACACAGCCCTACCACCAACCAGTCAAGTTGCAGTTTACATCCATGTCAGTCCAAAATGTCATCATTTTATCCTATTAGACATTATGTGATTTATCATAATAAGCATCTTGAGTTATGGCCAAAAATTTGTTCTGTGAGGTCACAGTGACCTTTGACACTCAAAATCAAAATCAGTTCATCCTTGAGTTGAGGTGGACGTTTGTGCCAAATTTGAAGAGATTCCCTCCAGGTGTTCCTGAGATATCACGTTCACGAGAATGGTACGGACAGACAACCACGAAAAACATAGGTCACCTGTGACTTTTTTTTAGATAGACCTTCTGGGAACCATGAATGTCTACACACAATTTTGTGCCAGTCCATTTATATTAGTAGATGCTGAGATATTTCACTACATAAGTGAAAACTTTGACCTGCTGGTGGCACAAGAGGGAAAAGTCAGTTGAATACATTAAATTTAAATTAAATGGCAACCGATCCAATAGTTGCCAAGATATGTCACAAAAAAACTAAAATGTCAACCTCATGGAAAAGTCAAGGGGTCACCAAAGTCATTAGGATTCATCCTCTGGGGACCATGGATGCCTATACAAAATTTCATGACAATCCATCCAATCAATGTTGAGATATTTCAATCTGGACCAAATTGCTTTATTGACTGACCTCCCTAGAGCCACCCTGGTAATTATAAGCTTTCATTTGTGAACGTCATTTTCTCCGTTTTTCGGTGCCACGTCTGACCGCGCGGCCCATGACACACACCGACGGGGACCTCTAAGAGCGGTGACTCAGCTAAGCTCGAGTGCTTCCAATTGCTGACTCAACCCCTGAAATTCTGCACCTCCGTCACAAAACGCTGTCCTCTGCTTTTCACTCTCCTTCCTCTGTCGTCCCCTTTCGCACCGTCCTCCTCCACCTCCTCCTCCGAGCCTCCCCCGCCTGCTGCTCTGTCCTGTCTGCGCCGCTTCGCTGAACTCTGATGAAGACACACTACGGGGCGTGGGCAGGGACGAGGGCAATCTATTTCTCTCACTCTCCTCTCTCCTTCCCCGTCCTGCTATGCCGCCCCTCTTTCCTTCTCCCGCTGAGTAATTCCCCGTCTCTCTAACTGTACCCCGTATGTCTCCCCTCCCACCTCTTCCACTTTTCACCTTTAATACTAAAACCTCTGCTCTCCTGCGCCTCTCCCAGCAAGCTGTCGGCGGCGTGTGTGTTTGAGTGTATGTGTTTTTTTTTCCTTGACGGTTGCTGCCTTGGCCTCTAATCTCTCGTCTGGTTTGATGTAATTAGAGCTAATGAAGATTCCCTGATCCTCTGAGCTACTCGTCCCCCTGGGCCACGACAGCGTGGAAAACTAGAAAGAGCCGGGGAGCAGAGGAGCACTGATAAAAGAGACGCAGGCTCGTTTAGCGCAGCTGATAGCTATGTGTTGTTCTGCATGTGTGTGTGTGTGTGTGTGTGTGTGCGCATGCTTATTTGTTTAGAAAGATTGATTCCCTGCTGATGCTGCGAGCAGCAACGCGATTACCTTGGCTCATAGCAAAGTGTTGTTGTGTGCATGTGTGTGTGGCTAAGCGTCTGTGCCGGGGGATTGGCAGAGCCCTTGCAGACTTAGGGCCAGTTGCAGAAAGCAGCAGACAGGCATAATCCTTCATAGCCGTCCTAAACACTTAAATACACAGTGTAGCAACTCCCCTAAATCTGACAAGGCAGAGACAGGCACATCCACATGTGCACACACACGCACACACACACA
>CAKAOH010030898.1:0-14101 GCA_916701665.1 Sebastiscus tertius
GAGAGAGAGAGAGAGAGAGAGAGAGTGTAAGAGAGTGAGAGTGTGAGAGAGAGAGAGAGATGTGCGAAGGAGGGACTCCATCATTTAGAGAAGTGAGGAGTTCCTGGTTCAGCCCAAACGGAAGAGAAGCAGCGTTTCAGACCATCAGAGCCTGAAAACATGAACGTCCATCACGCTTTGATCTGCTGCTTCCTCCTCAGTGAGTACACTCTCTGATATTTAGATTTATAGTATTTCTCTTTTCTTTCTTTATTTACAGCCGGTCAGTTAAACTTTGCTGTCGATGGAAACAGTTTCATCACATCATCACATCTGGCATCAGTCCAACATGTTTCTGGTTCCTGTGGCTGATCACGATGATCACGATGATCACAGATGATCACGATGATCACGATGATCACAGATGATCACGATGATCACAGATGATCACGATGATCACGATGATCACAGATGATCACGATGATCACAGATGATCACGATGATCACGATGATCACAGATGATCACAGATGATCACGATGATCACAGATGATCACGATGATCACGATGATCACAGATGATCACGATGATCACAGATGATCACGATGATCACGATGATCACAGTGGGTTTCAGTCACTCAGTGGTGGAAGAAGTTCTCACATCTTGTACTCAAAGTAAAAGAAGAAATACCACAATGTAGAAATACTGCATTCAAAATCCTTACTTAAGTAAAAGTACAAAAGTATCAGCATCACAGTGAGCCTACAGTACCTATAGTACGAATGACCTATTTCAGAATAACATATATATAATATATATTATGTATATTATATTATATTATATTATATTATTGGATTATAACAGAATGTGTTGAGCTGTTTCACCCTGACAGCAGTTTGTTGAAGCTTCACACAGGAAACGACATATTTACCCCTATTTACCCATACACTTCGTACAGTTACCCATACACCTCGTACAGTTACCGTACACCTCGTACAGTTACCATACACCTCGTACAGTTACCGTACACCTCGTACAGTTACCGTACACCTCGTACAGTTACCGTACACCTCGTACAGTTATATATATACATATCTATATATATCTATATCTATAGATATAGATATATATATACATATCTATAGATATATAGATATGTATATACGGCTTGATGCTCTGACTTTTTGTTTTCTCTATAATTATGGATGTTTACTTTGGTCGATGTTTGTTGAGTCACAGAAAACGTGAAAGCATCTTGTTGACTTCCTGCTAAATCTTTCTGTTTACTCTGTTGAAGCTGAAAACAGCAGTAAATCATTGTTTGAACTCTGGTCAGCAAACTGAAACTAACTTGTGTTTAATTATTATTTGTAGACTTTATGTTTTGTATTTCTTTTTTTATTTGACATGGTGCGTGACAGTTTGTGAACATTTTGTTCTCCGTGTGTCCTCCAGTCATCACAGAATGTTGGAGACAATATTAATTAGAATTTAATGTGAAAACCTCATTTCACCTCAAAGACGCAGTCAGAAGATGAAAATACCATTTCTCTGCCTGATTGAAGAGATTACGTTTCAGTGGGTTGCAAATGAAATTTAAATTGCAAAAGAAAAAGCAGAACTCATTTGTCATTTGCTGATGTTATTTACATACACTGGAACAGGAAATAAACTTTAGACACACATTTAGAATGTTTATGTTTAAAACTGTGTAATGATCTAAACATTGTATATTTGTGACATCACAAATGGACAGAAAACCTGACGTCTTGTTTCAAACGCACAGTTTCTGAATACGAGCTGTGTGTATATCTCTGTATATGGAGTGTTTTGATAGTTTAACAGGATTTATAAAGCACTTAAACCTGCTTTATAATATAAAAGACATGAAAACCTCACTTTTTACAATACGGGGCCTTTAATAAACTCCAGTTCTTTGTTGTTTTCCTCCAGAGTCTTTTCTAAGCAGATTATCCACGTTTTCAACTTGTCATTTTCAGTCTGTATTTTGCAGCATTCTGTCTGCTTTTAGGTGTTGTTTCCATGTGTTTAGTTATTGTTGACTGAATCACTTCATTGGTTGTTTTCTGTGTTGAACATCAAATCAGAGTCAGGATGTGAGATTCTGTTGTTCTAAACCGTCACAGACTGGTTGAACTGGGCACTTTATACCAGTATGACTCTGTGGAGCTGGTAAATGTGAAACAAGTCAGACGACAACATCTTACAGGAAGTACAGAAAGATAATAACTGTTGATTGATCATCTTTTCTACAGCACTGCAGGACGGAAACTCTGGTCTCATCGATGCAGAAATCATCGAACGGAAAGGAACTGAAGGAGGAAACATCACAGTCGCCTGCAGCTTCACTTTCTCAGGGAAGACGAAGATCTTCTGCAAGAACGAATGTAAAGATGAAAAAGACATTCTCATTAAAACAGAGGGTGACACAGCTCACAGTGGCAGACACAGCATTGAATATAAAGAAGGACCTTTAGGAGTGTTTTCTCCAGTTTTCTATGTGAGCATCACAAATCTGACTAAGTCTGACGCAGGACGGTACAGATGTGGTTTGGACAGATCTTGGACACCCACATCGTACCAGGAGATCGATATCACAGTTAGAGACGGTGAGTTTCTACTGTTCTCTGACAGCTGCTGATGTTTCACATAACCCAATATGTTTAGTCTATCAGGTGTATTTAGAGCTGCATAGGGGTCGGTGTGAGCCGGGCAGCAGGCGAAGGCGAGGATCTAGTGTGCTGATCCCCGGCATCGCGGACTGGCTCTAGGTACGTAGAACGTCACCTCTCTGGCGGGGAAGGAACCGGACCTGGTGCGGGAGGTGGAGCGGTACCAACTAGTTCTAGTTGGGCTCACCTCCACGCATAGCTCTGGTTCTGGAACCACTCCTGGAGAGGGACTGGACTTTTTTCCTTTTCCAGAGTTGCCCAGGGTGAGAGGCGCCGGGCGGGGGTGGGGATACTCACGAGGCCCCGGCTGAGCGCCGCTGTGTTGCAGGGTCGCCTCTCTGCGGCTGCGAGTCGCTCAGAGGAAGTCTCTGACTGTTTGTTCTTCTGCACCAAACGGCAGCTCAGAGTACCCGACCTTCTCTGGGTCTCTGGCTGGCGAACACAGAAAGGGCGCCGACTCCATAGTTCTGCTGGGGAACTTCAACGCTCACGTGGGCGACGATGGGGAAACCTGAAAGGGATGGGGGGAGAAACGGCCTGCCTGATCTGAACCCAGTGGTGCTATGTTGTTGGACTTCTGTGCTAGTCCTGGATTGACCATAACAAACACCATGTTCGAGCATAGGGTGGTTCATCAGTGTCCTTGTAGAACCAAAGTGAGATCTGTGTCCGTATACTCGGCACAAAGTCAAACACGTTTCCGGTGGGCGTTGGCCTCCACCAGGGTTGTCCCTTGTCACCGATCCTGTTTGTGATTTTCATGGACAAGATCTGCAGCCGGGGTGAGGAGAGAATTGTGTCTCTGTTCTTTGCAGATGATGTGGTTCTGTTGGCTTCATCAGACCGTGACCTTCAGCAGCACTGGGGCGGTTTGCTGCTGAGTGTGAAGCGGTCGGGATGAGAATCCAAGAATGAGGTCATGGTTCTCTGCTGGAAAACGGTGGACTGCTCCCTCCGGGTGGGGAGTGAGTCTTTGCCCCAAGAGAGGAAGTTCAAGTATCTCGGGGTCTTGTTCACCAGTGAGGGTAAAGTGGAGCGGGAGACGGACAGGCGGTTCGTTGTGGCGTCAGCAGTTATGTGGGCGCTGCACCGGACCAGCTGAGCTGGAAGGTAAAGCTCTCAAATTACCGGTTCATCTACGTTCCAACCCTCACCTCTGATCATGAGCTTTGGTAGTGACCGGAAGAATGAGATCGTGGATACAAGCGGCTGAAATGAGTTTCCTTCGTAGGTTGGCTGGGCTCCGTCTTAGAGATCAGGATCCTCCTGGACGCCTCCCTTTGGAGGTTTTCTGAACACGTCCAGCTGGTAAGAGGTCCCGGGCTAGACCCAGAACACTCTGGAGGGATTATATATCTGGTCTGGGAACGCCTCGGGGTCACCCAGGAAGAGCTGGGAAACGTTGCTGGAGAGGGACGTCTGGAATTCTTTGCTAAGCCTGCTGCCCCCGAGAGCCGGATAAGAGGATGAAGGATGGATGGATGGATGTACAATCAGTGTCTGATTTTATGGTGTTTTCATATTTCACAGCTCCAACTACTTCAGAACCAAAGTGGACTCTCAAACCTTTTTCAACATCTGTCCCATCAGCCTCCACACCTTCATCAGCCTCCACACCTTCATCAGCCTCCACACCTTCATCATCCTCCTCACCTTCATCATCCTCCTCACCTTCATCATCCTCCACACCTTCATCATCCTCCACTCCGACAGCACCTTCAGCACCAGCTGCAGCTGCAGCTGCAGGTCCAGGTACATTTACTTTGTTGTCTGTATGTGTCTGTATATACTGTACATGACTGTGTATGCTTATAGGTACGTGTGTAGTGTAAATGTCAGCGTAAACCAAACTTCTGCTCAAACAACCACAGGTGTGCTGCTGTATGTGGGTCTGACTCTGGTCGTCATGATCATCGTATTATCAGGAGCTGTGCTGATATTCTGCAGGAAGAGGACCAGTCGGACCAGTAAACCTGAAGGTGAGCCTACAGGAAACTGTTAGTGAAGGGAACCAGGGAGATGATCACTTCCTGTTAGTGGAGGGAACCAGAGAGATGATCACTTCCTGTTAGCGTCGTCCCTTTGACCTAATCCTCTGAACTGCATGTGTTTCAGAACCTCCTGAGGAAACTGAGTACGTTCATGTCATAGCGGTGAGTTTGAGTAAATCTGGGACATCTCAGCTTCGTTAGTGTTGCTCTGATAGATATTAATATATTATATATATTATATATATTAATATGATATCAATACAAACCTGTTGACCTCCTGCAGGCCAACCGAGTGTACGAGGAGATCAGAGAGGAAGACCGACGGAGCAGACCTCCTCCGACTTACGCCAAATACAACAAACCCAACGGAGTTGAGACCACAGAGGAATACAGCTTCGTAACTGCAGCCAGTTCTCAGAGGAAGGTGAGTAAAACGTGTGGAAGGATTTTAAGTTTTAGGCTCAGAAAACACTGTGAGGCTACAACCACTAAATTAACTTGACATAGTTTAGATTTCACAGAAGCTGTTTCTCCATCTCACACCCAAAGCATGATCCTTTTCAATGTTCATTTGCCTATTTAGTTTAGATCCAGTTCTTAAAGAGTCCACTCTGATACCTTTTAGTTTTAAAACAAAAACCATCTCCGTCCAGTTAGGGATGCACCGATACCACTTTATATCAGACCGAGTACAAGCACTTACATTTAGGTGCTCTCCGATACCGAGTACCGATACGAGTACTTCTCTGTTCCCAAAGAGCCTCGTTAACAGCCAGCTGGAGGGTGTGAGGACACACGGCAGGCTGGGGAGTCCCGCATACGAGGCGGTGCGCCGCCACCGGCTCTAGGTCGGCTTGGAAAGGCTCGGGGCGAAGGAGGCTCGCGGCCGCAGCTTTACAGCGCTCCCCGGCCGGACCTCGCCGCACCGTGACGGGGCTCCCTGCTCCCGGTGCGACTCTCGACCGGGGCGAACTGTCCTCAATGCGCCCCGACTGCGTCTTGCCGTGGTCCACGTAAAAGACCCCAGGGGTCTGCGGCGATGTCTGCAACCCACCCGACCCGTCTTGAAACACAGAACAAGGAGTCTAACGCATGTGCGAGTCAGAAGGTGCAAGCAAAACCCCGGGTGCTACTGCGCCTGCTCTATGAGCCCGATGGATGAGGAAGATCGCTGGATGGTCCGGGTACTTTATCACTCGGAGGTCGAGTCATTTAGTCTTCATGCTCCACTGAGACGCGCTGATGAACGAACGGAGCTCCGCCTCCAACGCCGGATCCAGTTCTCTTCATACATCTATGGAGTTGATGCAAAGCGTTTGAATAACAGCTTTTCCTCCTGCACACGGAGGCAGTAGTAGCAGTAACAGCAGTAACAGCTGCTAACAGAGCCTGTAAGTCGTTCTCCGTGTTGAAATGAACCACCGGTGGTCGAGGCTGATGTCGATTGTTCACGTGATGAATCAGTAAAGGACACATCATGACTGATAAGAGAACGTGGGCGTCTGCGTCATCGTTTCCAAAGGTCTCCATTTCTGTCCGTCCAGACTAAAACGCAGTTTTAAAACTAAAACGGGGTCAGCAGTGTTTTCACATGTCTCCGTTTTAGGGGCTGGAAGACTCCGGAGTAGTGCGGACGCTCGGCGTAAACAGAGCAAAGTTATCTGTTTTAAAACGTATCAGTGTGGATGTAATCTAAGACGAGCCTGAGACTGATGACGACGCCAGTAGAGGAACTATATTTGCAACAGACTAGAGAGAAGACTGTGAACATGTCGTGCACTTTACATCAGTTTATGTTTCACATTTAAAAGGAATTCCAGGATTTTAAAATACTGCGATCAGTCGGTCGAGTCGGAGGAGAAACTCCACCAATGTCTCTTTAGTTCATCAAGCAGCTTATTAAGAAACAGGAAGCAGCCGGTTTGTGATCATATCTGAAGCCTCAAGCTTGCGTTGGTTCAAGGAGGAAGTCCTCACACTGAATGTTTAGGTGTGAACAGAGAGCCGCTCTGAAATACAGATATTCAGATCAATAATCAACAACAGATCTGGAGATTAAACCTGTAAACAGTTTACATGAAGCAGAACTCGCTCACTCTGATGATGATGATGACGATGATGATGTGACAGAACAAACTCAAGAACCAGTTTAAAGACGTTCACCCAGCGAGGCCGTAACGAGTAAACAATGCGAAAATACCAAATACTCGCCTATGAATATTATATATGTAGTGCTTTTATTGTGAAAGGTAAGAAGGGAAGGAGTGGATCTGGTCTGCGCTGCATGTTCAACGCTGAAAGGGGGAGTAAGGTTTGCCGTCTTGGTTCAGACTACGGAGCCTCTGTGTTGTTGTTTCATTAATAAAGACGCAACAAACCCGTTCTGCACATTAATCACATGATAGAACCCGTTGCCGGTGTGTAACGGCGTTTAGGTGATGAAGACCTTCAGTGATGAAGACCTCTGTTTGTCCTCCTGCAGACTGAAGACGCCTCCGGTCAACTCACCTACTCTGAGGTGGATTTCTCTGGCGGTACAGCCGCCCCGCTCCACGGCGCCCCCTGTGGTGACGTAGATAACGTGGTCTACTCCGTTCCTCGGGTAGAGGCGAGCTCGGACGCTTCCCCTCCTCTGTACTCTACCGTTACTTCACATCAGCTGTAGCTCCACGTCTCCTCTCAGAGGCTCTCCAACACAGAGAGGTCTGGATGAGGATGCATCACCTCAGAGAACTCAGGTTATTTTGATAACTGTTACCTTTAAAGGAGTCAGTGAGATTATCAGTAAACTATCGCAGCTAACATTTAAACAATGACATGATTCTACAAGCTCTTTGTGTTTATTGCATCTGCACACATTTATATATATTTAGTTATTGCAGTTAGATAATATTAGTTAGATATTGAGTTTATTTTTAGTCATCATGACAACAACGGACTTTAAAATGTTAAATTCTTGTCTTGAATATTGTCTGTTTTCTGGCAGTAATTAACGTCATTGTTGTGTCACAACTCACTAAAATAATCTTTGCCATTCAAAAAGTTAAAAAGTGAAATCACTTAATTTGAGTTTGTATCCTTCAACAATTTATTTATATTAAAGGACCAGTGTGAAACATTTCAGAGGGTCTATTATATATCTATTATATATCATTACTACTCAGGTGTAATTCATACTGTGCAACATCATTTCATCAATACTGTATATACTGCTCCTATTTTTATACTTCCTTGTATTTAAATGGTTCACATTGTGTTTCACTTTGTTTAGCTCTTTTTCACTGTTAGCTGATGCTCCTTGTGTTCTGCTCCAGCTCCTCTGCTGCTGTTCACTGTGGGACTAATAAAGGAATATCTGATCTGATCGTATCTTATTAGTAATTCATTAATAATAGACGAGCTCCTATCTGCGTCCCGACAACAGGCTTCAACATCTGAAGTATTTGAAGAGGTTGCTTCAGTGATTGTGCCGTACTACTGTACCGGATATGAATATCAGTCCGTCTGTGTTTCAGAGTATTTTCATTCACATTTATTCTACTGAAGCTCAAACACTGGAAGCTTTGAAGCTTCTTCAACTGGCACATTGTGTAAGAAAAACAGAAATATAGGACTGGATAATGCACGGTGGTGCCGTGGTCAGCACTGGCGCCTCACAGCTAGCGGGTCGCAGGTTTGAATCCGGCTCGGGGCCCTTCTGTGTGGAGTCTGCATGTTCTCCTGTGTTAGCGTGGGTTTTCTCCAGGTACTCAGGTTTCCTCCCACAGTCCAAAGACATGCAGCTTCACTGTTGACTCTAAATGTCCTGTAGGTGTGAATGTAGGTGTGAATGGTGTCTGTCTCTATGTGTCGGCCCTGCGATAGTCTGGTGACCTGTCCAGGGTGAACCCCCCCGCCTTCACCCAATGTCCCAATGTCAGCTGGGATCAGCTCCAGCCCCTCCACGACCCCTAACGGGATAAGCGGTTGCAGATGATGGATGATGATGATGATGATGATGATGGAGGACTCGATAATGGACAAAGATTATTATAAGATTATTTTACAGTCATACAATTATTTTACAGAAATATGACATTAATGACAGTTTTAATGTAAAATCATACATACACTTCCAGATAATGGGGGGAAGAGAACCTTAGAGGAAGGGAGGAGAGAGAGATCAGAGAGTCTGAAGGAGGGACTCCATCCTTTAGAGAAGTCAGAAGTTCCTGTTTTAGAGAGAGAAGCAGCGGTTTAAACCATCAAAGCCTGAACATGAACGTCCGTCACACTTTGATCTGCTGCTTCCTCCTCAGTGAGTACACTCTCTGATATTATTATATTATATAATGTATATATTAAATGTCTTTCTCTCTTTATTATGTCATTTTTCTTTTCTTTATTTGTCTCCAGTCGGTCAGTTAAACTCTGCTGTGGATAGAAACAGTTTGTCCTGAGTGTTTGAGTTGGTTTGAGTTACTTTAAAATGTACTTCATTACTTCATGACCTCCTCCAAATAGAATCAAACGTTTCTGTTGTAGCGTGACCATCTGCAGTCAGCTGTTCTGTTCTCCTTCTACAGTTTGATGTTTCTTGTGTTCAGTCTGACTGCAGCCTCACGACTCAGGAAGCTGCCCGTCTCACAGCAGCAATATTAAAGATGTCCTACAGAGTAATTCAAAATAATATCCTACTACTAGAATATATACTCTTTCAGAGTTGATGCTTTTGTTAACTGTACTGTCTCATTGCTGCAGAGAAAGAAGCTTTATTTTAAATAGTTTAATGTGCAGCAGCTCCAGAGGAAGAACTGCAGCAGTAAACGTCTGTTAGCAGCCACGTTAACTAACTGACTAGATAAAATACAATACGTTATACTGTAGGTTTCTCTTTCATCTTTTTTAGGGACTGTACAAATGTTGTTAGGGTGGGAGAGGCGAGAATCACTACCCTCTCCATATATATAGATATATACTCTATATATCTATATGTATATATACAGTATATATATAAACTAGTAAAGCTGCATCCGTTCTGTGTTGTTGGATAAAGATCTGCTATGTGTTTGGTCGTCTCCATCAGGAAACATCTCTGCTGCTGATTGATTTGATCGCCTCACTATTATTTGTGAACCAGAATAATGAGACAAATATAATTATTATGTGATGAGTTAAATGAAGACACTCTTCTCTGCTTTCCCCCAAAATCTAGACTATTTCTTTCCCCCCCCCACAATGACTGTACTGTCTGCTTTTAGGTGTTGTTTCCATGTGTTTAGTTATTGTTGACTGAATCACTTCATTGGTTGTTTTCTGTGTTGAACATCAAATCAGAGTCAGGATGTGAGATTCTGTTGTTCTAAACCGTCACAGACTGGTTGAACTGGGCACTTTATACCAGTATGACTCTGTGGAGCTGGTAAATGTGAAACAAGTCAGACGACAACATCTTACAGGAAGTACAGAAAGATAATAACTGTTGATTGATCATCTTTTCTACAGCACTGCAAGACGGAAACTCTGGTCTCATCGATGCAGAAATCCTCGAACGGACAGGAACTGAAGGAGGAAACATCACAGTCAGCTGCAGCTTCACTTTCTCAGGGAAGACGAAGATCTTCTGCAAGAACGAATGTAAAGATGAAAAAGACATTCTCATTAAAACAGAGGGTGACACAGCTCACAGTGGCAGACACAGCATTGAATATAAAGAAGGACCTTTCGGAGTGTTTTCTCCAGTTCTCTATGTGAGCATCACAAATCTGACTAAGTCTGACGCAGGACGGTACAGATGTGGTTTGGACAGATCTTGGTCACCCACATCGTACCAGGAGATCGATATCACAGTTAGAGACGGTGAGTTTCTACTGTTCTCTGACAGCTGCTGATGTTTCACATAACCCAATATGTTTAGTCTATCAGGTGTATTTAGAGCTGCATATTTTCACCATTGTGAACACTGATAAATGAATCCATCAGTTCATCTGTAAAATACCTGATGAACTCAGACTGTCACACTCCAGCTGATCTGATTATTGATGCTCCAAACACATCGATTATCTTCTGCATTGAGCTGTGATTAGAAATACGTGGATGTTACCACAGAGTTCTCTGAAAGGAACATCTGATCATCAGGATTCTTTCTATCTGTACAATCAATATCTGATGTTTCACAGCTCCAACTACTTCAGAACCAAAGTGGACTCTCCGACCTTTTTCAACATCTGTCCCATCAGCCTCCACACCTTCATCAGCCTCCACACCTTCATCATCCTCCACACCTTCATCATCCTCCACACCTTCATCATCCTCCACACCTTCATCAGCCTCCACACCTTCACCAGCTGCAGGTCCAGGTTCATTTACTTGGTTGTCTGTCTGTATCTGTATATACTGTCGATGAATGTGTATGCTCGTATGAACAGAAGTTACACTCATTGTTGGTTTTAATGATTCTTTGTTACTGTCAGTTGGACAGCAGTTCATGAACGGGAGCTCAGGTCCATCCTGGAGTCCAGTTATCTCCCAGATATATTTCATAATGAACCAGGAAGTGTCAGCGTAAACCAACCTTCTGCTCAAACACCCACAGGGCTGCAGTGGATAGTACGTCTGACTCTGGTCGTCACGATCATCGTATTATCAGGAGCTGTGCTGATATTCTGCAGGAAGAGAGTCTGTAAACCTGAAGGTGAGACTACAGGAAACACTCTCACACAACAGAGACACCTGAACATCGAAAACTCTTCACAAACATCCCATTTTACCAGATGTTCCAGCTGTGGATCTAATCCTCTGAACTACATGTGTTTCAGAACCTCCTGAGGAAGCTGAGTATGTTAACGTCACAGAGGTGAGTAACTCTGGGACGTCTCAGCTTCATTAGTGTTTGTGAAACCAGCTGATATTAATATTAATACCTGTTGACCTCCTGCAGGAGATCAGAGAGGAGGACGGACGGAGCGGACCTCCTCCTATAGAAATGTCTACAGTTCACTCTGCAGCCAGTCCAGAGCAAAGTGAGTAAAACGTGGATTTATCTTCGGTTCAGACACCAGTCTGTTCAGCACCGCTAAAACAACTTCACTACACAGCAGAGGGAGTATGTTTCAGAGGCAAAGTAGAGAATAAAGAGGTCGACCTCTAATAAGAAGTCTTCTTCATTCTTTTTAACTTGTTCTATGAAAAGGGTTTCTGAGTAACGAGCTGCCTTTCTAGAAACAAGAAGCCGGCCAGTTTGTGATCAGCCACAAGCTTCCGTTATTTTACTGCGGTGAACGTTGAAGTGTGAACAGAGAGAAATACAGATATTCAGATTAATAATAAACAACAGATCTGGAGATTAAACCTGTAAACAGTTCACATGAAGCAGAACTCGCTCACTCTGATGCTGATGATGACGATGATGATGTGACAGAACAAACTCAAGACCAGTTAAAGACCTTCAGTGATGAAGACCTTCAGTGATGAAGACCTCTGTTTGTCCTCCTGCAGACTGAAGACGCCTCCGGTCAACTCACCTACTCTGAGGTGGATTTCTCTGGCGGTACAGCCGCCGCGCTCCACGGCGCCCCCTGTGGTGACGTAGATAACGTGGTCTACTCCGTTCCTCGGGTAGAGGCGAGCTCGGACGCTTCCCCTCCTCTGTACTCTACCGTTACTTCACATCAGCTGTAGCTCCACGTCTCCTCTCAGAGGCTCTCCAACACAGAGAGGTCTGGATGAGGATTCATCACCTCAGAGAACTCAGGTTATTTTGATAACTGTTACCTTAAAGGTCCCATATCAGCTCATCTCCTGGTTCATACATGTATTTAGTGTTTCTACTAGAACATGTTTACATGCTGTAATGTTGAAAAAAACCTTTATTGTCCTCATCCTGTCTGTCTGAATATACCTGTACTCACCGTCTGTCTGAAACGCTCCGTTTTAGTGCATTTCATTGGAATTGCGTTGCTAGGCAACAGCTTGGGTCCATGTTTACTTCCTGTCAGCTGATGTCATTCACATCCACTGCAACAGGAAATAAACTGGGACACATTTAGAATGTTTACGTTTAAAACCGTGTAATGATCTATATATATTGTATATTTGCGACATCACAAACGGACAGAAATCCTAACGGCTTGTTTCAAACGCACAATTTCTGAATACGGGCTGTGTGTATTTCTCTGTGTATTGAACGTTTTGATAGTTTAACAGGATTTATATAAAGCACTTAAACCTGCTTTATAATATAAAAGACATGAAAATCTCAGTTTTTACGATATGGGGCCTTTAAAGGAATCAGAGAGATTATCAGTAAACTATAGTAGCTAACATTTAAAACAAAGACATGTTTCTAAAGCTCGTTGTGTTCAGCACACATTTATATATATTTAGTTATTGCTCTTAGATAATATTAGTTAGATATTGTGTTTATTATTAGGTGATGAATCTAGTCATCATGACAACAACGGCCTTTAAAATGTTAAATCCTTCTTTTTGATTCCAAATGCTCAATGCTTGTTTACATTATACTGTATGGTTGGAGTCGCTGAAAATAAACTTGACTTGTATATCGTCTGTTTTCTGGCAGTAATCAGCATCAATGTCACTACAATAATCTCTGCAATTCAAAAAGACACATCAGCTGAAGCTTCAACGCCGTCGACGCCACATCAGAAACATTCAGACAAAAGCTGCCCGGCTTCTGACGGGAAACAGAAACGTGATCGCGTATCACCAGTTCTCCGCCGGCTTCCTGTCCGTTTCCGGACTGATTTAAGATTTTATTGCTTGTTTGTAAGGTTTTAAATGGGCCGGCACACCGTCTCTAGCAGAACTATTGCACCGCCGTACTCCGGTCAGAGCGCTGAGGTCGACCGATCAGATGCTCCGTGACGTCCCGGAGCCAGGCGAATCAGAGGCGACCGAGCCGCTGATCTCTGGAATAGATTCATATTAAAACATCTCCGACCGTGGAATCGTTGAGGTCGCTGCTGAAGACTCAGCTCTTCTCGCCGGCGTTGGATTGAGTTTATCTTCTGTTGTGCCGCTGCTCTTTTACTGCTGCTATCAGCACATGATGGTTATTGTTATTGTTATTGTTGTTTGTATTCATTTCTATTATGTTCATGTTCAGCACTATACTACATGGTCCATCACCTCAGAGAACTCAGGTTATTCTGATAACTGTCACCTTAAAGGTCCCATGTTGTCAAAAGAGACATTTTCATGTCTTTTATATTATTGTCATTATATATAATTAGAATATTATTATATAAGTCAAACTGAAGGTTCCAGGAAATTAACTTTATATGTTAGATAAATAGAAATTAATTAAATAATATAAACATAAAATGAATGAATCATAAAGTAATTAGTAGATTAATAAGTCCACTAGTAAAGAAGAGTGATCAGGAAGTAAAACAGGACGGGACTAATTAATTAATCTAATTCCACCCGGAGCGTTAGA
>CAKAOH010030909.1:2374-36732 GCA_916701665.1 Sebastiscus tertius
CCCCCCCCCACCCCTCATGCCCCCCTTTTTACCCCCAACAGAGTCGGCATATGTTACCACGGCAACAGATTAATCCTCATTAGTATTCATTGTTATTGTTATTTAATGGTAATGAGGAGGAGCCAGAGAGATGATTATTAATGAGGATATGAGTTCATCTGCAACACTGATGCTGCATTCATGGGAAGCTAGAAAGTTGGAAATTACAACTTTTTATGAGAACTTTTATTTTTAAAACACCATGTTTGTGATACAGGGTTAGGGTTAGATGATGATACAGTAAACTGGACTGAGTGAATCCAGACTGTGTGGTGATTGGTTTCAGGTTCAAAATATCCGTAGAACAAGTTCAAAATGTGTGTGAAGGAACTGTCCGTAAAAAGAATAAAGCTGGTGTTTATCAAACACGCACACTCACACCTTTACACAGTGAACAGTAATAAATCTATCTCACCTGTTCTATGTCATTTGTACGCCGCTTTTCACGTGTCATTTGAATGCCACGCAACAAAACTACGGTAACGCCTGTGTCAAAATGTTTGCTGTGAAAAAGGCCTGCCTCTGATTCACCCAAAAATAATAAAGACAGGGATCTCGGTGTAAACTGACACACAGGAATGTAGCGGTCTGTTGTCTGAGAACAAAGCTTGTCCTCTGCGTGTGTGTGTTGAGTCAGCAGGTGAAATAGTGCCTCTACACCCTTCTACATGAATACACACACACACACACACACACACAGCAGATTCACACACTGATAAATAAATCATCACTTGAATGTATGAACTGTTAAATATGCATGTATGTGTGTGCGTTCAGGTTTTGGACAGTGACCGGTTGGTGTTGCAGAAGATGAAGAAAGCTGCTAAAGCCAAATACACATCAGGACAAGGTACACACACACACACACACACACACACACACACACACACACATTTACACAAACAAAAACACACATAACTTCCTGTACTAACACCCTTTCTCTCTGTCAGACCACGTGTCTCACCTCGAGCAGTACATCAATTCGATGGAGAAGCTGTCGGTCAACTGTCACTCAAACGGAGAGGCGGAGGTCGGATCTGCCTTCTGCCGACTGGCCGACTTTTCTAAAGAGCTCCTCTCTCCCATGAAGAACCTGGTACGTCATCAGTGACAGCAACATGACGTCACAGAGTTCAAAGGTCACAACACCTGCACCTGATAACAGTTGCTGCCTTCAGTTTAGAAACCACAGCAACATTACCTTAACTGGTCCATTGCAAAAACGGCAAATTTAAACCCCATGACTAGTGCTTAACTGGTATTACCAGACTACAATTGGAAAAACATCAGATTCATTTATTAGACTAAACTAGTCCATACCAAGCTTCCTTGAGAAACCCTCTAACCAAAAACTTCTGATTGGCTCTTAACTGGTCATTCCAGACTCCAATTGGGAAAACTTCTGAATTGGATTTTAGGTGTTGCGTTCAAAACATCCATTGGGAAAACCTTTGATTAAAATAAACTCTTAACTGGTCCATTCTAAACTTATGATGCCAAAAATATACTCCCTACTGCAGGTTTAACTGGTCCATGCCAAACTCCATTGGAAAAAAACACTCTCAAACACCAGTTGGCTCTGGTCCTTTACAACCTTCAATTGGAAAAACATCTGATTAAAAACCAATTGGGTCATAACTGATCCACTCCAAACTCCATTGAGAAACTCTCACATTAAGAACTCCTTGATAGTTTTTTACATAGTCCATTCAACACTTATTGGGAAAACCTCTGTTTAAAAAATCAACTGGATGTGTGTGTTTTTCTCCTCATCACCCATTACCATTGTTTAATGCATACTGGGTGTTATCCCTTATTATATTTCATATTTTATATTTTTGTTGATAGTGGAAGTTACATATTAATTGTATTTTTATGTGTGTGCAGTTAAAGAGCATGCTCCACAATATCAACTTCTTCCTGGACTCTCTGGTTAAAGGAGACCTGCGGGAGGTGAAGGGGGTGAGGACTTTATCTTTACTTACTCTCATATCACCTGGATGATACATATAAACTTTGACAGACCTCAGGTCAGTCTGGATGGACTGAAAAAAACTATTATCATCATATTTGCTACTGGTAGCCTCAGGATGGTGCTGTCTGTCCCCTGATTGAGGTGTTTACAGCCTCATCAGTACCGTGAATCTAAAATCTTGTTTCCTCCTCTGACTGTCTCTCTTTGTAGGATCTGAAGAAGCCTTTTGACAGAGCATGGCGGGACTACGAGAGCAGATTGTGAGTGATGATCACACTGAATTATCTCAAGTGCACCGAGAGTGTTTACATGCACACTAGTACCTCTGTTATGATCTGTTTTTCGGAGTATACTGGTTACGTGTTTGTTTATGTAAATATCATCTTTATGGTTTGAGAACCTGGATAAGTTCTGGTCTAGGTTCTGAGAAACCTTAAATTACGTCTGCTGGAGTACTGTGAGTCAGTGCTCGAGGAGTCGTAGTTCAAAAAAGAAAACATGATGTTAAAAGATATAATGATGACCTTCATGGTGAAATGAGGAATAACATGTCCACACATCAACAAGCTGGAAGCTCAGACTGACAGGACAATAAGACCAGATCGTTTCAACATGAAGTATGTCTTCATCGGGATGAAATATAAAAATCTAAATAAAAAAAAAAAGAAAAATGTTGAAATGTTAGTTGCTTCACCTTCTTCTTATTTCTTCTTCTTTTTTTCAAAATAGACAGATGTAATTAGTGGATTCAAATAAAACATTTAGTGTGTGTGTGTGTGTGCAGTAAGCAGGTGGAGAAGGAGAAGAGGGAGTTGGCTCGTCAGTATGGGATGGTGAGGAACGAGGTCAGTGGAGGAGAGATTGCAGAGGAGCTGGAGAAGGAGAGACGCTCCTTCCAACTGAGCATGTGTGAGGTCAGTGACTCCGCCTCCATCTTTGATCATGCCTCCTCCTGCTCCTCCACCTTTACCTCCTCGGTCTTCTTTCTTCTTCTTCTTATCTCTCCTTTTCTTCTTTGTCTTCTTCCTCTTCCTCCTTCTCCTCCTCCTCCTCCTCCTGTTCTTCTTCTACTTCTTCATCTTTTTCCTGCAACTGCTGCTGCTCCTCCTCCTCTTCTTTTTGTTCTTCTTCTTCTACCTCTTCATCTTCCTGCGACTGCTCCTCTTCTTCTTCTTCTTCTTCTTCCTCTTCTCCTCCTCCTCCTCCTCTTAATCTTCAACCTCTTTATCTTCTTCCTGCGACTGCTGCTCTTCTTCTTCTTCTTCTTCTTCTTCTTCTCTTCTTCTTCTACCCCTTTTTCTCCTTTCTTCTTCTTCTTCTTCCTCCCCTTCCTCCTCATATTCTTCGTCCTCCTCTTCTTTTTGTTTTTTCTGCTCCTCCTCCTCCAGCTGCTCCTCATCTCTCTCTTTCTCTCAGTATCTGATTAAGGTCAATGAGATAAAGACGAAGAGAGGAGTTGACCTTCTGCAGAACCTCATCAAGCACTACCACAGCCACAACAAGTAAGAACACACACGCACATGCACACACACACACACACACACACACACACACACCTACATGCAGTCAACTGATAGGTTATATTTACTGTGTTTGTAGTTTCCTGCAGGAGTGTGTTTCCACCACTCAGAGGTTGAAGCAGTACATGGAGGAGCTGAACGGAGTCCTGAACACGGTACGAACACAAGTACACTTAAACATTGTGTCTGTAATGAACACTGCAGCCTCTAGGGGGTGCTGGCAGACTGTTAGTGTCGTGATTTGGAGTCAAAGTACGTGGGTAACAATGTTAGCTTCATTATTATTATTTGACATGATCAGTTTTTACAGTGAACCCCCAAATATGAATTCATTTTCAGATACAAATGACTTCTTTTCTTAGAGATATGATGATTTCAGATGAGAACATGTAGAAACTATATACTACAGTACACTATACTATAATCTGTTGGTGCAATTATCACAATTTAATTTTCCCAATAAAGCATTAGATACCTATATATGATAAAATACTCAACACAATAAAATAAGTAAACACATAAACTCAGTTAAATTTTTCTGACTATTAAAAGACAAAAGATGGAACCAGAAAACATGGATGCAAGACAGGAATTTGTCATTTGAACAGTAAAATATATGAATTTGACTTGCATATTTATGTGGATTAAATGATCTATTACTCTTATATTTGAGTAGGTTTTATTATTTAAATTCTTTACCCAACACAGTCTACTGATACTGTATGTGGCCATGCAATTAAATTAATAAATAAAAAATGTTCTGCTACTTTATACGTCTACTTCACTACAGTTCAGAGTGAAATATTGTACTTTTAACTCCACTACATTTATTTGATAACTTCAATGACTTTGCAGATTCAGATTAATAACACAAAATATAATCAACAAATACATTATGATGTGTTATTATATATAAAGATAAAACTTTACTGATCCCTTTGTGAAATTCACAAGCTACCCGGCACTATATATAGTAAAATCATTAAAGTAATGTACACATTAGTGTATCAACAATTATAATTCAACAATATAATACACAGTATTATGAAAAGGGACATTCTGCAAAATGAGTACGTTTACTTGTGATACTTAAAGTATATTTTGATTCTAATACTTTTTTACTTTTACTTAAGTAAGTTTTTGAATTCAGGACTTTTACTTGTAACAGAGTATTTCTACGCTGTAGTATTGCTACTGTTAGTCAAAGATCTGAGCACTGAGCTCCACTGGAGACATCACTACACACCTACATCGTATAACTGCAATCACATGATCAGCACTCAGCCAATCATACACACGTTGCCTTTATTTCAAAATAAGAGTGCACTTAATCTAAGATTAAAAAAATTTAATAACTAAATTAGCTGGGTGAGAACTAACAGGATCAGTTTAGCCTGATAACACGTTAGTCTGGATTAGTCAGGACACATGTGGCTCAGGTGAGCTGTTGTGTGTCTGCAGGTGAAGCAGCGTCAGGAGGAGGAGAAGAAGCAGCTCGTGACTCTCAGAGATCAGCTGAGGCCGGTCGTCCACACAGAGCAGGTCACAGACACAAACACTGACACAAACTAATATTATGATACTGTTCAGCAGGTAATTAATGAGTGTGTGTTAATGTGTGTGCAGGACTCTTTACCTAAGCAGGTGTACAGTATGCATCAGCTGCTGGGAGACAAACAGTACGGGACCGAAAGGACAGGATTCCTCTACAAGAAGAGTGACGGGTAAAAAAAAAAAAAAAGAATACAACACTAACGTACACACTGAAACACTCAACAGTGATAATTAGTATTAGTAGTATTAGTACTGTAATAGTAATAGGACTAAACCTGTGTGTCTGTTTGTGTTTCAGGTTGAGGAAAATGTGGCAGAAGAGGAAATGTTCAGTTCACAACTGTTACCTGACCATCGCACACGCCACGGTGAGTTCACCTGTGTGTGTACGTGTGATTAGCTGTAACCTCTTACCTTTAACATTAAAGTTATAATCCTTATAGTTATAATCTTCACTCTCTCTCTCAGCCTAATAAACCTCCTACCAGACTCAACCTGCTCACCTGTCAGGTTAAACCCAGTGTGGAGGACAAGAAATGCTTCGACCTCATCTCTCGTAAGACACACGCACACACACACACACACACACACTGACATTCCAGATAAAAGTGACATAAATATTTAGTACTGTATATTTGAAATATTGATCTGTATATAAATTGTGTTTCTGCATAATTGTGTTTATATGTACGAGATAAAACCCGTCAAGTTTGTACGTTCCATTATTGTGACGGATGACTCGTTACAATAGTCGAGCGTACAAACCTGGAGGGTATTATCCTGTATGTACCACAGCCACTCGCCAACAAAATGCCATATTAAAAATATCAGTCATTCATTTCATACCTATAACTAATTTAGATCTCGTTTTTAAAATGTAAACATCGTAAAATACTGTATATTTTCCTAGCCTCAGAATTCCTGCTGTTTGCGTTGCTATAGGCAACAATGAGCTAAACAGGAAGGGTTTACAAGGTTGAACCAAGAGGCTTTTTTTTTTTAAAATCCCAAAACATTTTGTTATTCTCTTACCTGTGCATTTCTCCACATTTCTTTATCTTCTGTTCAGTTTTGGTCACATTTCTCAGACTCGAGCTACCAGCTTCACCATAGCTAATTTTATTTTGAAAGTCCTCTCTTTTCTCCTCTGGCCGTCAGTTGATTTGGACCGCCAGATTTACGCAAATATCAAACACATTTGAGATTACATTTGCTTTGTTCTGATTTAGCAACTAATTATCTTTTTTTTTTATATTGCTGATGGTACCTAAATACAGTTTAATGGTTTAAGGTACATTCATTTACAAATAAACATGTATGTTACACTGTTTAATTACTTAAAGTTAATCCACACCAGAACAGTCAGGATCCAGACTTTTCATTGGCCGTGGTATTAATGCACAAAACACAATTACATGTGTTTGATCTATACTTGTGTAATAGACAACAGACACTTTGTCCTCCAGATAATCGGACCTACCACTTCCTGGCAGAGGATGAAGCTGAGTGTGTGGCGTGAGTCAAAAATAAACTTTATTCTGATGTGCTGTTGATAAAGTCTGATACCTGATATCATCCTGTATTTATAACTTATATAACTAAAAGATTTGGTATTAAAAGGTGTTTATCTGTGTGTTCAGCTGGATCTCGGTGCTCAGTAACAGTAAGCAGGAGGCTCTGAGCGTGGCGCTGGACGGGGGGATGAGAGGAGGGGGAAGTGGAGAGAGCAGTGTGGAGGATCTGACCCGGGCCATCACTGATGACATCAGGCGGATGCCAGGAAATAACAACTGCTGTGACTGTGGAGCTCCAGGTAATCAATCAATCAATGAATAAATGACAATTACCTGAGTCATAAAAAACATCAGATATAGAGTAATAATTGTTAGTTGCATCGCAGATTCGATTTTTTTCTTTCGTTACTTTTGATGTTACTGTCAGTGAAACTCATCTAATGGATTTGACTTTGACAACTAACTTTAATTATCTTCCTCTCTATAGATCCTGGATGGCTCTCGACCAACCTGGGCATCCTAACCTGCATCGAGTGTTCAGGGATCCATAGGGAGATGGGGGTCCACGTCTCCAGGATCCAATCTCTGAGTCTGGACAGTCTGGGGACCTCAGACCTGCTGGTAGGTCTGACTTGTTAGCTAACAAGCTAATCCATCCTGCAGTCAGGTTTAGTTGAGTACTGATGTTCAAACCTCCCTTCTAAAATGTCTTTATCTGTATAATATGTCACAGACATGAAAAAGAGTAAATATTTATTTTTAATTCAAGACTTCCTGCTTCCGTTTCAAAATAAAAGCCCTCAAGCATTTTTCCTGCGTACAGAATTTCTTCATTTGTTAACACAAGGCTTTCAGCAGAAACACTGCCAGTGTGGAGACCACACGCGTGAGAGACGCAGCAGTTCAGCGAGGCAGCCGTCATGCACTGCTGCCGTGCCCAGTCTGGCCCGAGCATAACTTTACCAATCGTGCAAGAGTTTCCCCAGTTTGCTGGTTCCCTTCTAGCTACTTTACCAGTAGCTTCTATCTAGCTTTAAAACTGAACCTGTTACAGCCTCTGAGGTTAAATATACTTTTTGGAAAGGCTCCAGCTTTACTGTATGTATGCTGTACGTACGAGAGTGCAGGTAGTGAGGTAATTCTGTCTTCTTTCTCTCCCAGTTGGCCAGAAATGTTGGTAACTCTGGTTTTAATGAAATACTGGAGGCGAACCTTCTGAGTCCGTCACTGAAGCCCTCCCATCACAGCCACATGTAAGATGCACACACACTCACATGTTATTCTAGTAGAAAATTGCTTTTCTTTAAATAAAGTTGATACTGTATATTTGTGTTGTGTGTGTGCGTGTGCAGGGGAGAGCGTAAAGACTTCATCCTGTCAAAGTATCAGGATGTTTATTTTGTGAGGCGGAGCCACAGCTCTAATGCAGCGCTGCGACTCGGCCTGCAGGAGGCAACCAAGAGCTGCGACATCTACAGTCTGATCCAGCTGTACGCTCAGAGGACCGAGCTGAGCCAGTCGCTGCACGCACACATACAGGTACTCACAGGTGCACACAAATACAAGTATACATATATAAGTACACGCACATACAATTATACCCATACAGGTACACAGACGTATAGGTATACAAACAGGTACTATTACTCATACATATAGGTACAGCCACACAAAGGTACACACACGTCAGTAAACAAACACACACGCTCAGCAGTTTGTTTTCATGCCAACAGGAGAGAGGGGAGACGGCGCTCCATCTAGCCGTCCTATTGGCTGACAGGACGTCGCTGCACATCCTGGACTTCTTAGCTCAGAACTGGTCAGTGCTCTCTGACGATGTTTATGAGTGATGTCATCTCAGTGTATGTTAATGTGTAGACTTGTGTGTTCACCTGTGTGTTCACCTATGCGTGCGTTTATGTCTTCAGCTCCAATGTGGATGTGCAGACATCAGCAGGAAACACGGCGCTGCACTACAGCTGTCTGCACAACAAGAGCGACTGTGTGAGACTGCTGCTGAGAGCCAGGGCCAACATACACATCAGTAATACACACACACACACACACACACACACACACACGCACACACACATATTTGTACACTGTACATGTGAGGACCGTTGTGGATAACTTGTAATGTGAGGACATGTTTAGAAATTGAGTGAAAAGTGAGGAAATTTTCTGAAATCAAGGACATTTTGAGAAAATGGGGGCATGCTTTGAAAGTGAGGACATTTTAAAAATTGAGGACATTCTTGGAAATTAGGACATTTTTAGAAATTGGAGATTTTTTTTTGTAAAGTTAAAGTTACTTGTCAAAAACATCTTCACTCTCAACTGATCCTCACAAAAGTAGAAGCATATACACACTTTTCCTGCTGATGGTTATGACGACAGAGATCATCTCAGTAATATTTGAACTGTTTGTGTGTGAACAGAGAACGAGTTAGGAGAGACGGCTCTGGACGTGAGCCGCAGGTTGAAGCACGGCCACTGTGAGGCGCTGGTGAGGTCCTCACTCTGATCGCTGTTACACGTCTCTACATGTGACTGTTGGTGTCAACGTTACACTTACTGTAACTGCGTTGTGTCTGTGCAGCTGCAGCAGGCCCAGTCCAACCAGTTTGACCATCACGTCCACGTGGAGTACGAGTGGAGGCTTCGTCATGACGATCTCTACGACAGTGACGATGACTATGAGGACAAGGTAACCATGGCAACCAACAGCCGATTGATCTGCTTTATTCCTTCTGTGTTCAAGAAGAATAACATCAAGGTTGATTGAACAACACAGCTCTTAACATTAAATATTCTTTGTTTTCTGCTTTTGAATGAATATTCTTTATTAAATCTAAAGTAGTTTATCTGTTTTTCATTAAAGCAGTCAAGAAACGGGTTGTCTGCTGTTACTGTAGGAACATCCTTAGTTCTACAATTATTGTTGATTGGTTAATACTAGGGCTTTCAATCGATTACAATATTTTATCATGATTAATCGCAAATTAATGGCACATTTTTGATCTGTTCAAAATGCACTTTAAAGGGAGATTTGTCAAGTATTTAATACTCTTACCAACATGGGATGGGACAAATATGCTTGCTTTATGCAAACGTACGTATATATTTATTATTGGAAATCAATTAACAACACAAAACAATGACAAATATTGTCCAGAAACCCTCACAGGTACTGCATTTAGCATTAAAATATGCTCAAATCATAACATGGCAAACTGCATGTCAGCGTGTCAGTGTGCTGACTTGACTATGACTTGCCCCAAACTGCATGTGATTATCATAAAGTGGGCATGTCTGTAAAGGGGAGACTCGTGGGTACCCAGAGAACCACATATCTAGAGGTCAGAGGTCAAGGGACCTTTCTGAAAGTGGCCAGGCCAGTTTTTCCTCACCAAAATTTAGCGCAAGTTTGGAAAATTGTTTAGCTTCCTTTCCAACAAGCTAGTATGACATGGTTGGTACCAATGGATTCCTGGGGTTTTTCTAGTTTTATATGATGCCAGTATCACAGTTTCACTCTAGCTTTAAAATTGAGCCAGCTACAACGAAAAAAACGCAAATTGCGTTATTACGTTAAAGAGATTCAAAGATTAGTGGCATTAAAATGAATTTGTGTTAAGGCGTTATTATCGCGTTAACTTTGACAGCCCTAATATTTACCAAAATGTCTGTATGCTCACATTGAAGTTTAAACCATTTATTGCAACAATAATAATTTTAGTTTAGTGGTGTGACCCTCTCGCTTCTCCTCTTCTGTTTCAGAACGGTCCAGTGAAGAAGGAGCGCTCCATCTCGTCCTCCTCCTTCACCTCTTCTTTCTCCTTCACCTCCCGGGCCTTCAGCTTCAGTCAGCCCGGCTCCTCCTCCATCACACAGCCCTCCTCTGGAGTAGCTGGAGGAGGAGGAGGCGGAGGAGGAGGAGGATTGCTCAGTGTGGGGAGGAGGCTCGCCATGGCTATGGAGCTCCACAGCCGGCCCTCTGGCTGCGCCTCCAGCCCCCCTCCTCCTCCTCCATCCTCCCCTGCACCTCCGCTGCCCCCCAGGGTCAAAGGTGAGCTCAGATTCTGATTGTTGTGTGTTTTATTATTGTATCTGTAATGTTTCCAGGCGCTTCTCTGCTTTCATTTGCTGCCTGACTGGAAAAAAAACGCACATTTCTTCCTCTCCTTCACATTTTGTTGTTTGTGCTGAGCCGGGTGAGATCCTGTTATATCAGAAACTCACAAATAAAAGCTTGTATTCAGATAATGGACAGCATGAACAAATAGAGATCAGTTGCTATTAAAGGCCTGGTTAAAAAACATTGGAGGACGGTTTAATTTACCTGTACTGTAATGTTTCACGTGGTAAATTCAGTATAATGTACATTTCCTCAGCATTATATTCTTCAGTACAACAACAGAGTCATGTCATACTCGTCACGTTGCTGAAAATGATACTGTTTTCATTCACGTATTAACTTAAATTGAGAAATAAAGACCGGGTTCTGAAGAATCAATCCTCCATCTCTTCTTTCTTTCGTCCTCCAGCTCCCAACGTTCCTCCCCCTCCACCTCCTGATGGAGGAGAAGGAGTTGGGGAAGAAGAAGAGGAAGAGGGGGAGGTCTTCTTCTCCCTGACAGGAAACAGAAAGTCAACGCCTCCCCCTCCCATCGCCGTCCGACACAAGAGGAGCTGCTCCGAGTCCAGCAAGCACGGTAACATCTGAGACACACGCGGCAATTAATCTGTCAGAGTGATTCTGTGTTATTAACTAACTGTGTGTGTGTGTGTGTGTGTAGATTACGGGTTGCCAACCAGTCCCAGGATCTACGGCGGTCCAGACTCCTCCTTTAAGATGTGTGTGTGAGTACCTAAGACACAATCACAATTAATTACAAAAAACATATCCAAAGGAGCGAGGCCTCTGATTGGACCTGTAGTAGGATGATGAGTCTCCATTTCTATAAACAGATTTCTATAAGCTTACAACTATAGAATCATAACAAAACACAAGCCCAAACTGCAGCCCAACAGGCAACAACAGCTGTCAGTGTGTCAGTGTGCTGACTTGACTATGACTTGCCCCAAACTGCATGTGATTATAAAGTGGGCATGTCTGTAAAGGGGAGACTCGTGGGTACCTATAGAACCCATTTTCATTCACATTTCTTGAGGTCAGAGGTCAAGGGATCACTTTGAAAATGGCCATGCCAGTTTTACCTCGCAAAAATTCAGCACACTTTCGGAGTGTTATTTAGCCTCCTTCGTGACAAGCTAGTGACACGCTAGTATAACATGGTTGGTACCAATTCCTTAGGTTTTCTAGTTTCATATGATGCCAGTATCTTCACTCTAGCTTTAAAACTGAAATCGCAAGTTGCGCCAAAACACATTTGCGTTAACGTGCTATTATTGCGTTAACTTTAACAGCCCTACTTATAATAAATACATATATTCTGAAAACAATCTTCCTCAGTAGCTTCCGTAGAGTCAATCACAGAACAAAACTCACACTATTAAAAGAACATAAGTTGTGGACACTACAGCAGGTAGTATAGATCAATCAGAAACCATCAATAAAACATGGTGGTGATCGTACTGGATGAATAAAAAGTGAGGAGCATTACAATGCTTTTTACTCCCACCGCTCTGATCTGATCACCTGAAGAAGGTTAGATGTGATTATGTTGTATTTGTCGACGTTGTCTAAATTGTATTTATTCAGTGGTGGAAGGAGTATGGCGATATTTTACTTAAGTAAAAGTAGCATCGCCACACTATAAAAATACTCCATTAGAACTAGTTAAAGTCTTGCATTGATCATTTTACTGAAGTAGATGTCAGCCAGAGAAGAGAGGGGCTTTGAGGGAAGGTGGTGAGCTTTTATCCTCAGAACCACACCGGCCCGGGTGTGATTCATGAAGCTGATGACGACCAGGTCCTGTAACATAAAGAAGAGCCAGCAAACAGGACACAGAACACATTGGAGAGGTCGTCACAATATTTAAAGGGTCAAAAGTAAAAGTACAGAATGGCACTCTGTTTGTTAAAATTTTGTTCAAACTCGTACAACTTTTATTTTAAATTCTAGTGAGATCCCAGAGCGTCCAAAGATACCAAATACGTCTGCCTGAATTCTGGTGAAATGTGTCTAAAATGACGCAGTAGATACACAAATGTGTTTCTACTAACTTTAAAAGAACAGATGAGGATATTTAAGGTTAAAGTCAGTTTATTCTCATCAGTGTGTTGAAACATGAAGAAGTTGAAACAGCTCTTCTTCAGCTGAACTGAGATACTCTACTGTCTTCTGGTGGACTGAAGATGAATTACAGTTCAGAGTGTTTAGACTGAGATAATAAACATATCTGTCTGTCTGTCTGTCTGTTTCCAGTCCAGGTTCTCCTCTCGGCTCGTTGACTGAACGACCAGAAAGAGGTACCTCCTGTCCAAAAACATCCTCCAGATCCACGTCTGTTTTCTCAGTCTGCAGTCTGATGAATCCATCACGTGTAACTATAATGAATGATAGCTCTCTGTGTAGGAGCTTTAACTTTTATTGCTATTCCTCCTCCACTGGTTGACTGTAAATTATAATCTCTAATCCAATACTTTAAACAGATGAGTTCACATTTTCATCTGTGATATCGTTGTATTTTGTTTGCTGTGTTTTTATACTTTATTGTAGAGCTGCAACGATTGTCTTGGTAGAAAATGAATTGCCAACTATTTTTATAATCCGTCAGTCATTTAACATTTGATGGTTCAAGCTTCTCCGATGTGAGGATTTGCTGATTTTCCTGGTCTTTGGGAAACTGTGATGAACGTCTTTTCTGGCATATAGACCAAACAATTATTAGGCTTAATTAAGTTTCTTGCAGAGTAATTGATAATGGAAATAATTAATTTCTCCTCTTTCTTTTCTTTTAAAGCAAATATATATATATACAGTATATATTGCTTCATATATAGTGTAGAAAAAATTATCACACATCCAACTAAAATGGAAGGAGTCTCTGCCTGTCCTTCGATTTTCTCGACAACTGTTCACTGATCGACTTCTGAGGACCCAAAGTAGTGTCGAGTGCGAGCTCTTGAGATCTACAAGACATTTGTATTAGTAGTCTGTTATGTAAACACTGTGTAGTGTATTGAGACGGGACCCCTATTAACTGTTAAACCGCCTAACGGCATGCTGGGTACAGCTCGTTCTCTGACGCTTGCTACAATACTAACTGTTACACAGCTGAAAGGCATGCTGGGTACAGCTCGTTCTCTGACGCTTGCTACAATACTAACTGTTACACTGCTGAAAGGCATGCTGGGTACAGCTCGCTCTCTACAGCACGTTCAAGAATAGATGAAGAAAGAGAGACAGGAGATGTTACATCGTAGCAAACTCAAACATTTCAAGCTTCACGATGTAACTTTCGGAATGAACGCTTTTGTTCCCAGAAATAGTGTGGTCCCAAATAGCTAGCTGTTAACAAATGAAGCGCATATGACGCAAGTATGTCATGGCAGGTGTATTGCTCAGGACCCAATGAAGTGCAGTGTTGATATATTTACATTCTGTCTCTCTTTGAGGTTTTCGGAGAGCAGACAGTGACGGTAGCTCCTCCCACTTCCTGCATCCTGCCAGAAAAGCCCCGCCCAACGGGTCTCCCACCAGTCCGCGCTCTCAGAGCTTTGAGAATGACAGCAGACGCCACGCCCCCCAGCCGCTTCCTCGCAGATCATTGGTGAGATCTTCAAAAACCTTTAACTCCCTAGCAACCACCTAGAATCACCATTGTAACCACACGACACTTCAGCAACCCTGTAGCAACTCGGGATGTCACGATGCCAGAAATGTAATAGTCGATACCAATACCAGGGAAATTCCACGATTCTCGATAACCAATTCGATACCAAGGTAAAAAACAAAACAATAAATCACATGTACTTCAACATACACTCCTTTATTACTGTTTGCATACTGGTTTTTGATAATTTATTATAATTTTATGTTGCCAAGCAGGACTGTGCGGCCCACTGTTTGCTAACGTTACTAGCTCTCCTCATGCCGATTTCAACACAGATTTGTTGTTCACAATGTAATATTATCGGGGAAATTTTCTATCGTCCTCGGAATGACGGGACTCCATTTGTCTCGAGCCCTGATCCCCGGTACCTACTGTAGGAAAACGAGTAGCGTCACGTTTTCCGACTTTTGACATTGACTTGGTACCAAAGTATCGGTTCTCTTGACATCCCCTAGTAGCAACACCTTAGAGACGACTATGTAAATCTCTGCAGCCACCAAGTTACATTCGCTTTAACAGTTTAATTAATTAATTAATTGAAATAAATTGTGAAAGTGTATAAGGGCTTAGAACATTATGATAGAAGTATATGATATTATGTCTCATAATTTGTTGCATACATTTTTTGGGTTGATACCATTTGTTACACAGATTTGGTGCTAAATTTAACCATTTTTTACCACTCAAGAATTGATAAAAATGATCAATAATCCCTCCAAAATACCTCATTAAGACACCAAGACCTTGAGGAACACCATAGAAAAATTCACGCTGTGATTTTGGTATCAAAAACCTTTGACATTTGGAGATTTCTGAAAGAATTTCATTTTTCGCCGATTGGATGGCGATTACTTCTATTCTGGAAACTGCTCAGAAACCCCCTCATTGTCAAAATACCTAGGACAGCCCATCCATCCTCTGAATGCTCTAGATCTCTAGTTTGTGGCTGTAAAGTTCCATGAGGCTGTGATTATCCTAGAGGCCAGAGAACCTATTTTCATTCACATATCTTGAGGTCAGAGGTCAAGGGACCCCTTGGCCATGCCAGTTTTTCTTTGTCAAAATTTAGCCTAACTTTGGAGCGTTATTTAGCCTCCTTCCCGACAGGCTAGTATGACATGGTTGATACCAATGGATTCCTTAGGTATTCTAGTTTTTTCACCTTCACTCTAGCCCTGAACCTGCTACAGCCTCTGAAAGACAGTAAAGGTCGAGTCTCAGGGGGTTAATCCTGTGTTCTCTGTAACATTGCAATTTTAACATTCTTTAGGTGGAGGCTTCAATAAGCCCAGTGGGGTTTCTGCCTCTTTCTGCACTGTATGTTATGTTTGTGTATTTTTAAATTGTATTAATAAACTAAACGTAAACTATTTGCTTACGTCCATCAGCCTCGTGGCACGACGAGCCGCCGGGTTGAGGCGCTGTACGACTGCCAGGCGGACCACCACGATGAGCTGAGCTTCTCTGAGGGACAGGTGCTGGTGGTCCTGGGACAAGAGGACTGTGATTGGTGGGTATGTATCATCATCCTGCCCTCTGATTGGTGCTCCCACTGGTGTGGACTATTTAAAACAGTCTGCTAATAACAGGTAAACAGTGCTTTTTCCACTAGCCTAGCAATAGACGAGAACCTATAACCATGGTAACTGTACTCAACAAAGTGGCCACAGCTGAGGCATCAGCACGCTTTGAAGAAAAATGTATTTAAATGAATGTCTTTACTTTTTGTTGACGAAAACTTACAATAATGAAATGACCACAATGTGACTAAAACTAAAATATATTTTTGTCAAAAAACTAAATTAATTAAGACGAAATTAACATTGTTTTGTGGAGTCTACGTTCAGGTTTCTCTAAATGTTCAGTAGATATATAAATATAAATCAATGTTTGTGTGTGTGTGTTTGTGTGTGTGTGTTTGTGCGTGTGCAGCACGGTTACATAGAGGACGAGCCGGACCAGAGAGGTTTGTTTCCGTCCTCCTTCGTCCAGATGCTCTCAGACTGACATGAACCTGGACCGAACCGGACCAGACCCAGACCGATGCAGATCCTGGACCAGCATAGATCTAGACCACATCAGTCGGTCTGGAGAACCAGAACCTGGAGCTCAGGAGAACCAACCAGATCAGTACTGAGCAGCAGAAGCTGAACCCAGGTCAGACGTTCAGGTTTTTGTCCCACTGCACCTCCCAGGGCTGGACTGATCTGGTCCTGACCAGCCTGAATGGTCCAGCCACAGTTCATGTTGTCATAGCGGCCAGCGTTTCTTACGCCTTCTGTTACCGTGGAAACATTACAGATGACCTTTCAGTGACAAATCTAGACGAGACTAGATCTTAATGTAGCTCGGGTCATGTGATAATGTTGCCATGGAGACTTGCTCGCACAAACTGATCGGCGACAATTCAACTCTGATGTTGACGATACTTTTATTTATTTATTTATTTTAAATTAAAAATAATATTTTATTAAGCGCACAGATACTTCACTTCAAAATAAAACAATCCACTGGACTTTTATTTTGAAGTTCAACAGAACAACTTTTTTCTGTTCTAATTTATTCTAATGTAATTAATGTTATTGATCCGTTGGAGATCAATCAGCACCTCTGTCCCATCTCAGGCTCCGCCTCCTTTGTGGGGCGGGGCTTACAAGGTCGAACAAGCGACCAGAGGGAAACTGAAGACCAAAGGATTAGTACCAGTCGCCTGCTCTAAATTCAGGTGACATCAGAGGAGGCGGAGCCTGAAATGGGACACAGCTGATGCCTAGAGCTGCCTTCGATGTCACAAGATATCACCACGCCTCAGTGAGTAAGTACAACAGCGAGTTACTGCCACTATTACAAAACGTAATTTGCTTAGTTTCTCATGAAAACGAGAACATTTTCTCATTTTAACTAAATCTTTTTTTTAATGCTATAATGACATATTTTCTTGTTATCACTACACACCAAATAATACCGTTTTAACAAGAAACGTTTATGTAAGTTAACGCTTCATCTTCTTATATCACAATTTAGTTTTTTGTTTTTACAAAATGTATCTCTTTAAAGTCTGGGTAAAGTAAAATCAGAGATTTGTTTCTACACATTATACACGTTACAAAAAGAGTGCTAAAAACACGTTAAAAGACTGTTAAATATATTATAATATATAGCACTGAAGTGTGGAGTTAGACCGTTTTTCTCCATTTCTGTGTTCCGTATTTCATGGCTCGATGACGCACCGGAGCCGTCCTTAGCATAACCTCTCCCCTAACACTATATAAGCACATAGCATCAGTGGTTTTCCCACTCAATCACGAGTTACAACACTTACTTACCACAGCCTACAGTTTGCTAGCAGTCTGGCAGACCGGGACAAATCCCAGTGGGACGTTGAAAAATCCATATAGTTTTTACTGTCCGTCCAGCCTTGTCTGTCTCTCAGCGGCTCTCTATGTGTGCCTGTCATTTCGGGTGCGCATCACAGCGTGCTGCCTGCGTGGTCCAGGACTGGGCTCACTGGCCAATCACAACCAAGTTAGTTAAACTTGTGCTTGCATCATAGGCTCTGTCGTAGCCTACTCCGTCACTACTGTTGCTGCTGCAAAACGGTGGATAAATTGTTTTGAGCGTCACAACCCAGCGAAATTAATTTGATCAATTTGGTCCGCTAACATTTGGAAAGTCCAGAAGAGACGCACGATTGAATTATTTTATCCTCATTCAAGTTAGCATAGGGCTAACCGGAAGTTAGCCGGCTCGGCCAGCGGAAGCCTCCGGTGCACATTCTGGAAAAGTAGCGTGGAGCAGTGAGATAGCAAACATGTCGTATGTACTGTAACTATTGGGTGCGGTGTCTCAGCCTTCAGCGTGTCCGCCCTCAGCGTTTCACATCAGCGAATACTGCTTATTTTTTCACAATTCTGAAACCTAATTTTAAAAGCTTTGTGATTTTAATAACACATTTTTCTGTGGCGTGACAAACTCTGAACACACAGATTTTTGCTTTACCCAGACTTTAAAGCAGTTATAACAACGTAACGAAAAGTTTCATGATAGAAAAAAAAATGGTTTGTGGTAACAACAAAATGTTTCTTGTCAAAACAGAATAATTTGGTATCTAATGATAACGAGAAAATAACATGACTTACAACATCTTATACTGGAAACTGAGCTGAATGTGTTTTTTTTTTTTTGTATCATGGTGGCAGCAATACACTGCCATGAGGAAGAACTTTTACAGACATCAAATTTCTCACTAGAACTTTTCTCATCTGGGTTTGATTGTGGCAACATTTACCTCCAGGGTTTTTGATAGAAAAAAAAACTCTTCGATTTTGTTTCATATTTTTTTATTTCATTCAAAGTGACAGCTGTGTGTTTATGTTTTGTTTGAAATATCACAGTGCTTCTGTCTGTTTGGTAACTATGAATGAATGAATGAATGAATGAATGAATTGATGATCAGCAGGTTGTTTGATAAAAGAGAAAGAAATGCCAGTTTCACTTAACAGAGTCACAGTTTAAACACGATGAGCTGAATTAAAGCTATGATAACTGAGCATACATCATATATAATTATTGGTTGATTTGATTTAATCTGCACCTTTCTGCATTCCTGATGGAAATATTCTTTACATTTCCAGACTGCAGGGAATCTAATAAGCACAACTTTGGATTTATAGTCTTGTTACAATGACTTAGTCTGCAAATTACAAAACCTTTCATCCAGATGTTAAGTCCAGCTCAGGAGTCTGGAGGGCTGCTGCTCTGTCATTTAGTTTCTGAATGTTCCACATAAAGTGGATAATTTCCCATTTTACCAGCAGGAAGTTTTATCCTGGAGAAGCCAACAAAGTGTTAAATCTCAGCAAAAGACTATAAAAACAAGCAGCAGATGTTTCAGATTTTGACGACTCAGCATTCGGGTTTCAAGAGACCATTCGAATTGTTCCAGACAAACCGGGTTAAACTCTAAACTGCAGCCGAGTTGACGACAGAACAACAGCCTCCAGATAATTCAGCATTTATGATTATTTGGCCTCAGTCTGCTTCAAACAAAGTACTTGTTGGATCGTCCAAAAGCTCTCTTTCCAACAGCTGCATCTGATACAGATTTGTTGGACGGAGCTCAGGGAGGTGGCAGGCTTTTCATTCCACCTTCCAGCGAGGCTGCTCGGAACAACTATTAACAATTTGTATTAGATGTTGTACCAACAAGTTTGTTTGAAACAGACTGAGCTCTTTACGGAGCGATTTCACACTGGCAGGTTGGTCTGAATCTGGAAACGGAGCGCCAAAAATATTAACAGTTTTTCCGATCCCATTCAGTCGACGTGGAAGTGGTAGTCTCAGCTCGGTGTCCGATCAGTCAGTCAGTAATCCCACTGAAAACCTCTGGTTCACATGTGTGGCGATAAGAAAGGTTAAGTTTGATGACTGCCGATCAGAACAGTAAACAACTGGTTTGGTTAGAGCGCTAATATGCTCGATTTAAACAATTTGTACACGTTGACGAGCAGCTGTTTTACGAAATACGTTGTTAAACATATCATTCTCATTTTCAGGTTCATACTTGTATTTTTACAGTGTCAGTACAGCCGGGGGACTCTGGGTGTGTCAACTACACAGAGTTTAGCAGCACTTTTACCGGTGACTGTATAGTTGTAGTATAGTAGTAAATTACGAAATGCATAAAACCCCGCTAATTTACTAATTACTGTTTTAATACGCTCTTTGGCCAAATTATACTTCCTTCATATACGTGGCTGCGGGATACAAATGACATCATCTACAATCAGGGTACGTACTGACCATCCATGTGCAGGCCAGAAGTTATGCTCGGATTGTACTCGCCGACATTTTTCTCTTTCAAACACAGAATTCGCATAGTAGCGATCTAAGGGGCCGGACACATGCCACGTCTAAAAACGCGTGGAAAACACCAGCTGTGCCGCTTTTTTTCCTTTCCAATGTGATTGGGAGCTTGCGCTCCTGTCGCGTTTGCCGTTACTAAGCAACCAAAACCTTCGCGCTGCAGTGACGATGATGATGAAGTTGCGGTAATTTAGCAGGAAGCCTTACTGACTAAAATAACAAAGTCAAAACAAAGATTAATGAATTTCCAGCACTGTAAATCCCTCACAGTATTGAAGTGTGGCTCACCTTTCAACCAGATGTTGTGACGTCCTTGGACAGAAAGGAGGAAGCAAGTAAAATAGTCTGTGGGACAGATGGTAAAGCTCTGGGTAGCCCTGCACTAAAAAGATTCACTTCTCCTCCCTATTTACCGTAGACTGATATTTACGGAATAGAGAAAAGATATCTGCCGGCTGTGATTGGTTGTTCTTCGTCACATGACAGTTGAATTATTTCTATCTCAGAGCACAGCTGTTGCGCCCTGAAAAATAGGCGCTTGGGGACACTTGCTCGCCACGATGGCGTCGCTCTTGCATTTGAGCGTGTCTGCCGCGCGTCTACATTGACAACAATGGATTTGAGCACACAAAAAAACGCAGCATATGACCGGCCCCTAAGATGGACGACCAAACTCAGATTCAGACTCAAACTTTCTCAGTGTGAAAACGTCCCGAAACTCCTCATAGTGTAAACGAAGCCACAAGCGTTCAGACGACTGTGATTGACAATCAGCAACAGTTTTTGTACATTCACAGTACAGATGTGACAGCCCTCTGCGTGCCGTCGTCTCCCTTTAACAGGAAGTCCAGCAGAAAGCTGACTGACTCTTCTGCTACCTACTGGTCAGTCTCTACTCATTCATATGGTTGGTTATTTTTGGTTGGACTTACATTGCACTACATTTTCCACTCATCCATGCACCGCACACACTGGTAGTGTTACTGATTGTTTGACTTTGTCCTTGTTAAGTTTTGTTGAATAAATCTTTAGTTAAAAGTCGTGCAGGATCTCCTCGTCTTTGTCCCTCCCATCAGCTGAGCTGTGACTCCGAGGAGTTACATCATGTCTGTCCATGAAGTCCACCAGTCTGCAGCTTTACTCACTGAGTCACATCTTAAAGTTGTTGTAGAGTTTAACTTTACTGCATACCATTAACTTTGTCAGCTACTGGTGCTGAAAAACTGTCTTAAAACATATCAAATACTAATAAAATGTCCCTGCTTTAGTCGGTGAAATCAGCTGAAAACCTGCAGACTGTTGAATCATCGCGGACGACAGAAGAATACAGGCTGAGAACTTCACACAGGCTCCTCCAGCTCCTTATATGGTCGAGACAGGAAGTGTCATTGGCTTTCATTCTGAAAATGTAGATGTGAAAGAAAACTTAAAAACATCGTTGTCCTATTTCCAGTTCAAGTCTGTCAGGACATCGACTTCCTCCACATCAGGACGGTTTGCGTTAAGATTCAGTTAGAATAAATGGATGGATTATAAATGATATAAAATATAAAATGTCTTGTAACATGGCCTCTTTGTGCCATTTCTTCTTTAGGGCAAAGTGCTTTGATTAAAAAAAGAGGTTATCCCTGTAAAATGTCTATAAAATCCAATAGAAAATATATATAAAACGTCTGTGGTTGTTTCCCGCTCAGAGCAAAACTTGTGTGGTCGATCCTCGCAGACGGCAGAACAGTCTGTCTCTTTGAATAGTGGAGGGTCCCGAAAAACAATCTGTATGTTCAAGTTGAGCTGGAACTCATTCAAACCAGCAGGAGTCTGCACAGGGAGGATATCTGAGCCCTGTCCACCAGGTGGAGATGCCAGGTTTAGCTCCCACCCCTGAAAGGCTCCGTCCACAGGTAATCCTGGTACGTGAAAATGTCGCTGCACAACAGTGGCTTCAATCCGGCATGCCTGGATGTCTGTCTCACGGCAGACGTGATGGTTGACATGTAAGAAGTACACAGGTCTGATTCCTGTCCAAATCCCCCCCAAAACAAGCCAAATCTAGCATCCCTACACGGTCCAGAGGTGTCCAAAATTTGAGAACAGCCGGGTGTGCCGACGCCAGTCAATCAACCAGACTCAGCCGGATACGAGATGAAGCTGGTTCCTGGTCAGAACAGTTAAGTAGAGAATGATCTGCTGGTCAGTAAGCAGATTGGTCCATCAGTCAGCAGGTCTGTAGGTCAGTCAGCAGGTCGGTCCATCAGTCTTGTAGGTCAGTTTGGCGGTCTATCGGTCAGTCAGCATGTCTGTAGGTCAGTCAGCAGATCTGTAGGTCTGTCTTTAGGTCTGTAGGCCGGTCAGCACGTCTGTAAAGCTGCATTCACACCAGATTTGGTGGTGCAGCGAAAATGCAAGGGTAGTGTGTTTGGGCTAGTGTGTTCGGGCTGCCTCGGCCGCATGGCGTGCCGGAAAAAAGAAACACAGTGGCCTGCGGCAAAAAAGTAGAAACAGAATTAACTTTTGGATGAAGTTAACGTCACGCTGTCGTGGCCAGTCATGTAATTGGTGATCCAGTGCTGTAACACCAAGCCATAAAAGACGTTAATTATCATGCAACCAATGGACCTTTAAAGTGACTCCCACATCGCCGCAATGCCAGATCTGTTGGTAATGCAGCTTAAGTCTATATGAAGGTCAGTCCTTTAGTCTGTAGATCGAAAGGTCTGCAGGTCAGTCAGCAGGTCAATTCATCAGTCAGCATGTCAGTCGACTGGTCTGTAAATCAGTCAGCAGATCTGTGGGTCTGCCTTTAGGCCAGTCAGCATGTCAATAAGTCTATATGTAGGTCAGTCCATCAGTCTGTTGCATGTGTACGGCCCCTTAGATCGCTATTGTGTAGGCCTGTCAGGAGGTCAGCAGTTCAGTCAGTACCAGGTATGTAGGTCAGCAGTTGTGTCACAGGTGCAGACTGATCTTTCCTTCCTTGGCGAGCTGGTGGATGATCTGCGTTTCAAAGTCGGCGCTGTGGACTCCGGTCTTCCTGAAGGCTCCAGCATAGCGATTCTCCTCCCAGTAGTGATGCCAGTTCCCCTGCCGGTCGGCGCCATAACCAAACACCGACACCTGAACACAGACAGGAAGTGATGCCGTAACATACTACAACACACTACTTAACCAGGTATGGCTGTACCGTCACTAAACACATCCTACGTTTGTACATTTGAAAGTGACGTGTGTGTTGTCATGGCGTGATGATGCATTTAAGAGCAAAGACTGTTTGGAAAACTCTCCCTTTCTGAGGGTCATTCAGGGACACAGACAAAAATAATCAAACATGGATATGAAAGAAGGAAGTGAATTTGGTCATTCAAATGTCTCAGTGTCTCTCTTTACCCACAGGGCGAGTTTCCTCAGCAGTCTTTGTTCTCTGCTGTATTACAATATAACAATATATTACTACAAACTGAAGTTTGACTGAAGAATGAAGGGGACTAAATGTTGTGTTGTATGTTGTTGTCAGAGATGAAGACACAGACTCTGCCCCCTCCTTCCTACCTGGTCACAGGTGTGCAGAGCGAAGATGATGGCCAGCATGCCGGTGGACGGATAGCGACCGTGACCCTCGGTCCAACGATCGTTAGCATACTTAAAGAACGCCGGGTTCACCACCAGAACCTGCACACACACACACGCACACGCACACGCACACACACACACACACACACACACACACACACACACACACACACACTAACATATCCACAGGTTTCAGAAGAAGAAGTGAAGGTGCTAATCATCTATCTGTATGTGCTTCTGGTTTATGTTGTGCGTTTGTTGGAGCTGAATGCTTATTTTAAAGTGTTGTAACGTCTCCACATCACAAACACCCCCCCACCCCCCTCTCATATCCAGGACCAGCTGGAGGGAAAGAGATGGACGATGGGGATCATTCACCATCTTCCTCATCCTACAAGTCTTGTCTTGTCACTGGTGTCTGTTCCTCTCTCTGACCACACCCTCCCTCACCTCCACGGCCCTCCCCCTCCTGAGGCGGCTCAGGCTCGGCTCAGGCTATCCCCTGGCTGCTTTGAGCCCCCTTTATGTTGCACCAGCCCAGTGGAAGGGGGGGGGCCTGTCAGCGTTGTGGTGTGCTGCATGCTTGCCCTGTCTTCCTCCTCGCCCCTCTGCTGGCAACCTGGAGTAGGTGTTGGGGGTGTGACGCCCCCTCGCCTCCAGCCTTTCTGTTCAGTTAACCCTCATTGCCTGGTTGTACTGTCTCAATTAACCTGAATGCTGCCGTTTGGGTTCGGTGCCTGTGGTTCTTTTTCTTTTTTATATCTCTTTTCTTTTGGTATCAGAAAGCATGTTTTTAACAGCGAGTGAGTGATCACTACTCCCAGTGTTCCCCCGTTAAATCTCAAAGTGAAGGACGATAGGGACCCGAAATGTTGTTTTCTGATTGGTCTTATGCATACAGTAGGTAGGTCATGGATGTCTTGTGCATTTGTTTTACTGTAAGTACACAGTACAGTATGTAAAAACGTTAGTATTGTATGTTTTGATCAGAGTGTCTAACGCAAGTTGTTGTTAGTTTACAGTTAATCAGCATTGTGGGAATCACGTCTCCACTCGGTCCAAGCAAACACAAATAAAACACCTGATGTTTTTAGGATGATCCGCTTAAACTGTCTACTGTCTATGAAAATATGCTGTGATCCATATTTTCCTGTGAGTTTGTGACTGAAATGTGACCCAGAATCACCTGTTTCTGGGCCTTAACTGGGTTTTATGAGAGAAAGGATGATGCCAGCTGTGGTATGATGAACGGAGTAAGATGTGATTATCTCAAAAGTTTTTATAATCATACAAGAGAAATTATGTCCACTGATACACCCCCCCCCACCCCACCCCCGCTCAACGGCACATAATGATTTTAACATTTTTTTGTTTTATATTTGATGATATTGAGTTGAGATTCAGCTTTGTTATTTTTTGTTTTTTAAAGCTGGAAGTCTATGTTGTTGTAGCTTATTCTGCCTGAATGGGACTAAAATCCCCTAACTGCAAATATGAGTAACAATGAAATTGTTTTGAATGAAGCCATTCTTCAATATTCATCTGATGCAGCATGTTACGAACACTTCTGAACCGGAGGAGTGATGGACATATTGACCTCTTGATGGAAGGAATGATCAAATCTCTGCTGAATCAAGCTTCAAAACTTTTGCTTTTCAACACCCATCGCTCCATATGTCAAGATATCAAACATTTACTTTCAATGATAAATCTGATGAGGCACAGATCACCGCTCTGAGGGCAGCAGTAGCTTCACAGCAGCCGTCTGCCTGCAGCGAAACCACCACAAACCTTTGAGTCGAGGCCCCGGAGTAACCTGCCTGTACAGTGGAAATGGCACGTTGGAATTAGAGAGAATATATATGAATATATAAATAAAGTTTAAAAAGGAAAACATCTATTTTAACTATTGAGAGTCTTACCATTACTTTATCTGCTTTGCAAAGTAAGACTTCTTTTCCTTTGTCAGGTCTACCAAATGGTGTGTTTTTGCACTTTTTCGTTTGTGTTCCATTTGGTAGCCCGTGCTTGTGTTCTGGAGCACTGAATACTTTGTATTGTGTTTACCGTGCCAATTAAATATGCCTGGAAAGTTCACAGTGTGTCTTTGTTTTCCTTCTCGAGACACAATCAAGAGGCGCGACCCCACCGTGTCAATCATGTCAACATAATTATCCACAATTATTAAATCTGTGTTTATGAGAGCACACTGTAGATGTTTGTAGACGGATCAAGTCTGATGATAAACATTTGTGATTTCATTAAATGAAGATTACTCTTAAAGCAGCAGTAGTCAGTATATTTTTGGCATCATTGGGCAAAAAGTCCATAATAACCTTTCAGCATGTTGTAATTCAAGTGTTCTGAGAGAAAACTAGACTTCTGCTCCTCCTCATGGCTCTGTTTTCAGGCTTTAAACAATCTAGCCAATGACGGGAGACTTTGACCAATCACAGGTCATTTCAGAGAGAGAGCATTCCTATTGGCTGTGCTCCGGTCATGTGACCGGAACTTGGCGTTCCTTCACCAGATTTCACAATGGCGGCGGCGTCACAAACTTTCTCATTTTACAGCTAAACAGTACACTACAAGATGATTCTGAAAACATCTGAGGAGAGAAATAGGCATTAACGTAACAGAATATTGATTCATATTTGATCAGCGCTGCCTAGTTTGACTGTTTAGTTGGAGTTCACGAGCAATTGAGAGCCGGCTCTCATAGACAGCAGATGGACAGTAGACCTCAGATCAGCTCTGACTGCTTGTTTTTCCCGGTCTGTGAAATCTTGCAGATGTCATTAGGAGCACCGGAGGACACAGAGGAACATGATCTTTTTCAGGTTACCTGTTTCATGTACTACTGTCGTTTTATAAAAATAACTTTCTTTAATCATATTTGCTCCAATCTGGCCTACTTCAGCTTTAATACAAGTAACCCACATGTTCCTACTCTTTCTGTGCAACTAAAACTTATTATCGGTTCATCTGTCAGTTATTTTTTATGAATGTAGTATAGTCTGACTGCAGATGTCTTTTTATTTACGACCAACAGCAGCAAATCTTCCACTCAATCAATCAATCAATCAATCAATCAATCAATCAATCACTATTAATTTTCTGTCGAATGATTCATTGATTAATTGACAATTATTTCAGTTCTAGTCGTAACCACACACTTGGTAAGAACATAGTCTTACATTTACTCAAGTACAAAGTCGAGTACTCATTTTCTGCCAGTTAATACTTCTACTCCACTATATTTGTCTGACAGTTTTAGTTACTAAAATTACAATTTGTAATACCCTCCCTGTCCAGTGAAAACCACGTATCTCCAGATGTGTTGATGTGAGTAAATGTTTGTGATGAACTCTTTATAAAGCCTCTTGGATCAGCTGGAAAATGCATCGTCAAAAGCTGAAAACTGCTGTTTTTTGGACACCACGATACATGTTTATCACAGGACAGTGACGCTACAAAACATTTAGAGAAGCAGTAATACTAATCCAGAAACATCATATACAATAGTGTAACAACATTTGACTGCATAATGACTACTTTAACTTGTAGTACTATAACTACATTTAGCTGGTAATACTTACATTTTGACTTTTATTTAAAGGTCATTCAGTGGCATCTATCATTATTTGACCCTTCTTTCAGCTGCTTCCCCCCCTCCTCTCTGGTGGTGTGAAACGGACTCAAGAGGAAGTAAAAAAATAGAAAAATATAAATCAAAGCGGTAAACACCCCCAGCATAAATCCAGCTGTCCTTCCTGCATCTGTCAGTTTAAACTGTGTTAATTTAAGACTGCATTATGACTGTAACTTCTTCATATGTGTGTAATATTATCATACAATCACCGCACAGAGCTCTGGTTGGTCAGTAGGAGATGCTTTCATACGAGTTGATCTCTGATCTGGAACATACCCTCCGGAGCAGGTTAGGTGTTCAGCATCAGTTACCATGGAGATCTACCCCGGTAAGAAGTGAGTTACCTCGATAACGCCAAATCCTGCTTCGTAGTACAGGCCTCTGGATTACGAAGCAGGATTTGGCGTTATCGAAGTAACTTCAGTGTTAACTCTGGGTTTTCTGTCCTACGAATCTGGTTTACTTCTTACCGAGGTAGATCTCCATGGTAACTGATGCTGAACACCTAACCTGCTCCGGAGGGTATGTTCCAGATCAGAGATCAACTCGTATGAAAGCATCTCCTACTGACCAATCAGAGCTTAGTGGGATGATTGTATGATAATATTACACACATATGAAGAAGTTTAAGTCATAATCCAGACTAAAAACAACACAGTTTAAACTGACAAATACAGGAAGGACAGTGGACCTTATGCTGGGGGTGTTTACTGCTTTGAATTATGTTTTTATATATATATATATTTTTTTTTTTAAACTTGCTCTTGAGTCCGTTTCACACCGTCACAGAGGGAGAAGCAGGTGAAAGGATGTTTAAATACTCATAGATGAATGAACTGCATTTAGCAGCTTCAACTGTGTTACTTTTAGTCTGAATTAAGTGTTTAATTTCTTCATATTTGTCTAATATAGTTTACTCTTTGTTAAATGCGTCTCTCTGCCTGTCCGTCAGTAGACTTATTCATGTCTGTGATTGGTCAGATGCTGTAAACACCTCCTCGTTCATGTGAACGCGCTCATAATGAGATTGGAAAACCCTGGGTTGACTTACCGAGTTGATAACCAGCTTCATAGTACAGTTTAGCGAGATCTCGTTTGTTAGGTTAAGTGAAGCCAGATAATGAGAACATACCCTAGGTATGTTGAACTCGCTTCGTAGTACAGGCCTCTGGCCTCAGCTTGTTCAATATCATAATATAGTTTTATAAGTCTTTGTAAACAAACACAAAAATCTCAGACCTACAACTGAGTCATGACATGAAGTTTAGGGATTTATTTTGAAGGCATGACTTCTGACTGGATGCTTTCAAATCTCATTCTTTTTCTTTTTACTTTTAGTACATATTACAGCTGCCCTTAAAAAGTACGTGCTGTTGCATACAGTATGCATACTATGGGACATTCTACTTTATCATAACTTGAACTTTGACCCTCATGCTCATAAATCCACTGTGCAGAGGATTGTGGGTAAGAATAGCCAGAAAAGCATGCTGGCTTGCATACTGCAAACTTTGACCAGATGTAGTAGGACATCCTGGTATTTTTCCGCATACTGTATTTGACCTACTATGTATTAGGACATATTAAATCGTTTTTTCTGGCGTACTAAACAGTATGCGTATTGGAACACTGTGTGCCGTTTGAGCAACATGATTTGGATGCAGTTCCCCCTGTCGGCCATCAGATGGTAGTCATGTTCCACCAGATGTTCTTTCTTTAAAGTATCTCAGAGTGCTTTTCTTTTTTATTGCACTATTTCTCAGTGACAATGCAGCAATATCTCATGAATAAAAAACTACCAGAGGTGATTGCTGAATTATGCAAGCTGCACCTCTGTGTTTGGATTCACTTTTATTTTAGTCTCCCTGTTGGCATTTTAATTCATCCAAGTCTCCCTCAAGGTGTCTCTTATACACACTGTCATTATTCTTACTGATTGTATTTGACCATCAGACAGCACCGCGGTCACATGCATCGATCTGGCCCGCGGTCAGATTGGGATCTGGCTCACTGAGCTGCAGCTGCGTTCAGTCCTAAGTTGCCCCACAGAAATATGCAGGCGCATGCTGTGTAGCAGATGCAGCGCTCACCTCCTCCAACATACTTTCAAAAAACAGCCTAATTGGTCTTTGCTCCCTTGGACCCGACAAGCTGCGTGTGCCGAGGTTCGAAACGGCTCAAGAAAATGAATTTGCTTCGGTGAATCCTGTGGGGACAAGCGAGTTTCCCTTTCCAACAGGATTCAGAGCCATTTCCACTTTGCTTTCTTAATTGGTTTATTTGGTAAAAACAGTCTACTCATCAATTTACATTATTCGCAGGAGTTAGCCTAGAATGGCAAACTCTCATCTGTAGTCCCCAGCCTGTTGTTAAAATAGCAAGGGTAGAATGAATATTTAAACTAAAGGAATACGGTTTGCAGTATTAAACCTTTATGAAGACATTTGCAAGCATGTTTCTCTTCTTTGAAGGCATCAAAGTGCTAAAATAGACACCAAAGAGATGAAACAGACGGCCTCAGTATAGTGGAAGTATAAAGTAGCAGAAAATGGAAATACTCAAGTACAAGTACCTCAAAATTGTACAGTACTTAGGGAAATGTACTTGCCACAGCATCACTAATACAGCCAATTCTTCTTACGAGCGTCGTCGATCGATTCCGCCGCAAAAAGCACCCTTTCGCGGTGGTAGGCGACGCACCGGGCTCTTCATTAACTACAATGTAAACCCATCCGCGGCAACAGTTAACACACAGGGAAAGTGACATATTATGAAGGGCAGGAGACACAAGGTGGGTGGGAGGAGAAGTGGAAGGGTCCAACAAACACAACTCTTTCATCCAGTAGACCGCTGTTTCATGTTCTCTTTACAATCAGCTGTTGGCTCATGTCCCGTGTTCACAACGTTCTGTCACATTTTCACTGTAAAATGTATTCGTTTTAGGTCCAACCATGTTGATTTTTTTTCCAAATCCTAACTAAGTGGTTCTGTTGCCTGAACCTAAGCTAGTGTTTTTGTTTAATTCACAACATGAAGCGTGTGGTTACTGAGACCAAAAAGTGGCGCTGAGGTCTCGTTAAACACGTGCTTAGTGCGATGGAAAAAGTGACGTCGAGGGTTCTGACAAAACGTCAGTATATGACGCGATGGGATGAGAACGTGTTGCATCTGCTCTGTCTGAAGATGAACAGGCAACAAACTCCTCGAAAGAGGAAGCTGATTACGACTTGACTTTGAGGATTGATTAGACCTGCCACAGACTAATCTTCCATCTGTCTTTTGGCCCCAAGAAGTCAGAGAACAATCTCTGCAGACTTATGAGTGAGTGTCATTCAGTTGCTGATGGATGGTTCACCCCTTCAGAAGGTCTTTTAGTGCTACTGGACCCGTAGAGACATGCTCACAATGATTTGTTTGTTACTTGAGGCGGGTATAATTCAAACCGATGCTCTTTTGCCTTTAGTGGCTGCACATAGAAGTACAGATAACACATATATTGATGTTGAACTTTCTCAGTAATTAACACAAAAGTCTAGAATTCAATGTAAGATCGTTATCTTCTGATGTGTGGACACAGTGCTGGTACTTCACTGTGTTTTTCTTCGTGTGGAAGGAGGCCAAGGGTTTCAGGTGAACATGCAGGTTAAAAGGTGTGCAGAGTCTGATAGAAAGTTCATCAAGGGTTGTGATGAGGTGCCAATCACTGGAAATAGACTTGAAAGTAGGTATGTGTCATATACAGATTTCAAATTTACATACATTTGTATGGTTATATATATTTAAAATTTAAAAAAAAAATAAAAGATTTAGATTTCTAATATACGATATATAGTAAAAGAGTCTGCACACAGTGAGAGAGAGAGAGAGAGGGGAGTATACTGAGCTCCATCTGAGACAACACATCCCTTTCCACAGAGTGTGCATGGAGCTTGACAGTACTGACAGCCATCACTCAACACAATCTCAATGAGCAAACAAAACAAACTAAATCTATATATGAGAGACATCCTGGAGAAGAGGGGAGGAAGGAAGGTTTGAACAACTTGACATGAATTGGACTGTGCATTCTTGAACTGTGAACTACATGTGGATGTTTTTTTGGCTCTAGGGGGTAATGGTAGCAACGTCAGTCCGTCTGTCCACCACTGAGAAACTAATGGATGGATTGTCATGAAATTTGGAACAATCATGTGCCCCTCAAGATGAATTCATCCCTTAAAGGTCCCATATCGTGCTCATTTTCATGTTCATATTTGTATTTTGTGTTTCTACTAGAACATATTTTACATGCTGTAATGTTAAAAAAACACTTTATTTTCCTCATACTGTTGGCCTGAATATACCTGTAATTATCCTCTGTCTGAAATGCTCCATTTTAGCGCATTTCGACGGAATTGCAACGAAATTGCAACAGAATTGCATTGCTAGGCAACAGCTTGGGTCCATGTGTACTTCCTGTCAGCTGATGACATTCATATACACTGCAACCAGGAATAAACTGGGACACATTTAGAATGTTTACGTGTAAAGGGTCTAAATATTGTATATTTGTGACATCACAAATGGACAGAAATCCTGACAACTTGTTTCACATGCAGAGTTTCTGAATACGGGCTGTGTGTATTTCCCTGTGGATTGAGCGTTTCAATACTTTCGCAGTATCTTTATAGGACTTAAGCCTGCTTTGTAATGAAAAAACATGAAAATCTCACTTTTTTATAATATGGTACCTTATCATTTAACATTTAATCCATCATCAGGTCAAAATTGCTGACATGCTTAACTAGCACAGTGAGACATGGGCTGTGCCTGAAATCACTCACTCCTCACTAGTGGACTAGTGGGCTGTCCGAATGTATAGTGAGAATTATATCCTATATAATGGACTCAAAATATCCCACAATGCATAGTGAAAAGCAGTGCACAACGATGGTCACTATATACCATCATGCATTGCACTGAAGACGTGAGGGAATAGAGCAGCGCGATTGAGACAAGTTGCGGTGCGAAAATAATGTATTTATTGTGAGCAGAGCAGCGCATCACAACACAAACAGAAACACTTTATAATACACATTATACCTGCTAAATGTCAGCATGGTAGCATTGTCGTGTTAGCATTTAGCTCAAAGCACCACTGTGCCTATAAGTACAGCCTCACAGAGCAGCAAGCATGGCTGTAGAGTTAGTCTTGTTCTTTTATTTAAACATTTTAGACCTTTCTGAAGGCCAAAGTAAAAGGATGTTGGATGGACCACCAGCATGTTCAGACAGTCCCTAAAGTTGTCTTAATTTCATTTTCACAACTGCCATTTCTCTCAAAAAAAACAAAAAAAAACAGAAGAAAAGTATCTATGCATTTTAGCAAGCTTCAGTTGTAAACTAAAGAAACAACAGAGATGTTTTAAAGACGGTATTAACTCTCATGCTGTTTAGTGGTTCGGCTCTTTCAGCCAATCAATAAAAACTTGGGGAATAAATTGGACGCCCTGTTTTAAGGTTGTAATAAGGTTTTCTGGCTGGTCACCGCGGTGTGTTTTACCTGCTGGTGTCAGTCTGTTCCATTACTGGTCTGTTCCTGTCTGGCCTGGTGTGAGAGCAGGCGGTCTGATGGGGAAAGCACACCTCTGGAGAGCGGCCCAGTCTGCCCCGTCACTAAGGGCTGGTGGGGGTTGGTGTTTGCCTGTGAAATGCATCAAGGCCGTCACCTCATGCCCTGTGTGTGTGTGTGTGTGTGTGTGTGTGTGTGTGTGTGTGTGTGTTTAAAGGTACTATGTGAATTTACATTTATTAATCGCTTTGTGTTGCCAATGTGTGAACGGATTGTTTGGAACTTAAATACTGAGACCAACCCGACTTTCTCGGTTGCCTATAACAGCCCGAAGACTGCTTTCTATGTAAAGGACTCTGGGCGTTTTTTTCCCCCGGAAAAATCCAAAGGATGTGACGTTCTGCACGGAACCGAGTCCTTTGACTCTCTTCAGCTCGCCTACAGCACCAACAGTGTGTGGCTAACGTACTGTAGCAAAGTACTGTCTTAAGTGGATAATGTCAGCTAATTCATGCAGACTCCTGCAACAGGAAGCTGGCTACGGTTCACTTTATCGCCACCGGTGTCATTAATAACAAGGATCTTCTGAAGATTGCACATAGCACCTTTAAATGAGACATATCCTGCTCATTTTAGGTTCATACTTGTATTTTGGGTTTCTACTAGAACATGTTTACATGCTTTAAAGGGACTGTTTGTAACTTCTTACACGTATAAATCAATCCGGGTCGGTATCTCATGAACGCTCACGTGTGTCTACGCTGTTCAGACTCAGACTCCAACACAAACTATACGGAAGCACCAAAACCTCTTGGTTGTATCTAGTGAAGCCCGTCTGTTAAACAGTGTTGGCCGCGGTCGGAGGACGCGAGGGAGACCGTAGCTTTGGTCTCCAGGACCGGAGTCTCTGCTGTACTCTGCTCCTCTGCCTGCCTTCACTCACACACCGCACTCGTTCTCACTCTTTCACTCCACCTCTCGCGTGCATGCTGCTCACTCCACACTGCAGAAGAGTTAGTTTAGCTCTGAGAATATCTAGTGAATGTACAGTGGATGTTTGTGCAGAAATAACTGCTGCAGCTCCTCCAGACCAACAGAGGTTTCCCGTGTCTTGTGAAGTGACGGGGCTCCGCAGAGAGAAACGTTATCGTCTCCGACCAAAACTCCGGTGTCTCCCCTGTTCCCTCCGGCCGCGGTCGGGAGGCTGAGGCAGGAAAAGCCAACACTAGGATCAGCATTGATTCATGGAGAGACCTTGGTCTGGTCAGCTAACATTACTGCCAAGCAGCTGAAATATAGAGTGATATTGTGCTTTT
>CAKAOH010030911.1:0-17128 GCA_916701665.1 Sebastiscus tertius
ATATATATATATATATAAATATATATATATATATATAAATAAATATATATACTGTAAACCACCAGAAAAAGAGGAGGGTACACCCAGTATACCTTCCACTACACCACTGACATATAACCAAGAACTTGGGCTCAGAAAACGACTGCAATCAATTTCAGCGCTTCTATTTTGTGCAAATATCGAGCATCACAGGCCAAATAAATGTGTAAATCAAACCCAAACAGAAAGAAAAAGACACGGTCTTAATGAGGCATGAGCCTGCCATTTATTGTTACTGAGGAAGTTAACACGGTTAACTGCATTGAAAGTCATACAATAAACCTCTTAAGCTTTGTGAGAGGTCCCTCCCTGTGTCACAGAGAGAAAGCTGTAGGAATATACATACAGTATATCTTATTGGCAAGTAGATATGTTTTAGTAAGTACATTCTCCTCTACCAGGTACTCATGTACAATATACATGTTAAAAAATATAGTTTGTTTGCATTGCGATCATTTTTTTTTTCTTTTTTTTGTTCAGGATGAAATAATTCACATTTAAGTGTTACAGGTTCTTGAATGGCGGTGGAACTAAAGAGCACTGTTTTGTTTTTTTTAATAGCTATCACATACACATAGGCATATGCATAGAAGGCACGTCTATGCATCTAAATTGCTTACATGATAAATGGAAAGCAGTTTTATCATCTGGGAAGAAAAACAAGAAAAAAGATCATAATGGCTGATAGGCAGCCGCACTCTCACAACACATACACACATCCTCGCGCACACCACAGGACACAAAACACCACAAAGCAAGCACTCCACGATAACATGAGACAAGTACAAACTCATCCGTTTGTTGACGATAAAACTGCATACAGTACACCACACTTCAGAAGATCTCAGTCAGTGGATGGCGTTCACCCGGGAGGAATCATTTCAAAGAACACTTGCTGTGAAGCAGCAGCCGGGCGTTAGTAGAGTCCTCCGGTGGGAGGAAGCAGCCCCCGAAAAAACACTGATTTCATGATTATTTACCCCCCAAATGTTACAGAAAGAAGCTGTTCAATCCTGGATCAGTGGTTGTTGAGAACTGTCCCTCAAGGCAAAGAGGAGAGCGCTTCTTTTCCTTTTTCTCAATGGAGAGATTCTGAGTCAGCTCTGTTACAGTAAGTTCAATCGCAAGACTGCAGTTTCTCAAGGCGTCGTGATGGGAAGGCATGACGAAAACAAAATACTCAGGCCACACGTTTGAAATGAGCGTCGTGGATTCTTCTCACTTGAATAATGAAGATCCAAAACATCGGACTTCCCTAAATACTGCAGCTGATTGTGAACATGAAGTTAAAGGAATAGTTTGACATTTTGGGAAATAGGTTAACATAAAGACTGGAAGCAGGGGGAAACAGCTAGCCTGGCTCTGTCTGAGGATGACACAACCTTTGGACCACAACTTGATTGATTTGACTTGACTTTGTACAGTTTAAACAAACGAGACCCTTTTACAGCCGACGTCATGATGACGTCACGGTGTTAGCTGGAGGCAAAGACTGGAGGCTAACACTAGCAGTGGGCTAAAGTTACACATCTAAAATGTCATCTTGCTGTGTTGTTGGGTGCCAAAACCGATATCGCATACATTTGCGATCTAGCGAGCTACAATATTGGCGAAGCTTTTCAGAGATGGAGAGAAAGTGTTACTAGTAGTTTAGCCGATGGCTCACGGTCGCGGTTAGCAGAAGGCTAAACTATTAAGCTCTCCATCCCTGAAACGCCTCCCCGATATTGTGCGACTCTCTATTTGACTGACTTTATTGCAGGATAGTTAACTAAAGGCATCCAAAGATTTATACGACCTCAATTTGAAAACCGGAAAAGCCAGTTCCGGAGACAGGAAATCCCAAAATGTCAAAATATTCCTTTAAATGTTTACCTTTGATTAAAACATTAACAGAAAGACAAGAAAAGTGTGTTTGTGTACACCTCTGTGTGTGTGTGTGTGTGTGTGTGTGTGTGTGTGTGTGTGTGTGTGTGTGTGTGTGTGTGTGTGTGTGAAGTACTGAATCTATCACAGGGCCAACAATCTATAACCACAACAATGACTATCTATAGCGCCAAAGCTGAGAAATGTGTGATTGCTTCTTAAAACAGTGACTCTTAAAATTAAGTACATGTGGTACACAAAAAGGCATTTGTCTTAAAAAAAAAGAAGAAAACAAACACAAGAAAGAATGAAAAAAAAGTAATATGCACTTTAAAAAAAACTTAAAAAACAAAGTTTTTTTTGGCAGCCGTGCGTCTGTGGCGATGCCTGCAACTGAGATACACAACAGACTCCCCTGAAATCTTAATATGTCATCACACTGACTCCGACATAGAAGAAACTCCTCTCTGAACCCCAGATTAGATTATTTATAAATCCACCAGGTGAATCAAGGCTGTAACTGTTATGCTGCTAAATAAAAGTGCAGCAATAAGGGCATTCGGCTTGAGCTCAGGAATGGTTAACTAACAGACACTGCGTATCCCAAAAACATATTCAACCCATGTGGACGACAAAAATTCACACTCCGAACAGCCTGAATTAAAGTTTCTCTTCGAGGCAGTTCTGGCGCAAAAAAAAAAGGAATTCATGTTTAGAAGTCAGTGGATTACAAATCAACAGTAAATATGGTATAACACTACAATGCCAATAGTTCTTCATTCAGAAACATTACTCTATATAACACAGTGACAATAATCACTGGACATTTTGCCCCACTTTTGTCCACAATTAAGGTCTCGTCTCCCATCGCGTTAAACAGAATAGAGACGTTTAATTGGCTGAGAAATGTGGATAAAATCATCCGTGGTTTTTGGCACAGGCCTCTTTCAGAACTCACTTCTGTCTACAAACAAATACATAACCTTCCTTTGGTTAATAATAAAAAAAAAAAAACATAGAAAAATGAGCAAAGATTAGCTATGTGTTTCCCTCTGAGGAGAGTGCTCGCTGTTTGCAGCCCTTGTTGGGGTGAGCTCTACAAAGGCTAAACCCAGAACTGTGTTTGTTTAGTAGCAGGATTTAGCATGTTAGGCTTCTCAAAAGGCTCTTCTGATGATCATCACAGTGGTTTAGAATTCAACTGGAGGGCAAATGTTCATGTAAGATGAGCGAGAACAGGAGGACCCTGGTGTCTGGTCTCCCTCACGTTGTTTTGTGTTTTTCCATTATTCCATGTCATTACGGTCAAGTCTCAGGCGTCAAGGTGTGGCTGGCGAAAAAACTGTCAGGTATCAAGATCCTGAAGGAGACAGGAAGACATCAAATAATTACAATTACACAAAATACTTTATTCACCTCACACCTGCAGAGAGAACCTGAGGCCTGTACTACGAAGCAGGATTTGGGGTTACTGAGGCAACTTCAGGGCTGTATTCGAAACCGCCTACTATATACTACTGACGCATGTATGCAGTACACAGTACATACAGTTAAAGCCATTCATTTTGCAGTATGCTAGGCCAGGCTTTAGCAGGTTTTCAGATTTTTTTTGTGACCAATGTTTGTTTACTTTATAAGATAGCTCAGGTTTAGCTCCACCACCTGTTAAACTATTTATTCTAACAACTCATGGTGAAGTAAGACCAACAGGATCATCAACGATGGGAGACAGGAAATATAAAACACTGATCCACTTCCAGTTACAGCAACAAAACAGTGGACTGATCTCCCTACAGATATTAGATTAGTGTTAAAAAGGGTTATGTTGTCTCAGCAGGTATCTCTCTGACCCGTCAGAGGCCTCTTCCCTCACCACTCTGCTGCTCTGCAGCCGGTCTGTGAGCGTCACTGGACGGCTGGTGAGCGAGCTACGCCCGCGGGCGATTGTGGAGCTTTTCAACTCCAAAAACGCAGATAAACACAGATAAACACATGTTCCCGTTAATTATATGATGGAGAATTGTGTTGTGCTATTTAAACAAACTATTCGTCAACAAGGAAATAAAAGCCTCTTGTCTACCGGTCTCTAGAGAGCTCCAGCCAGCTCATAGCGGTCTGCGACTGCCTGGCTGGCGAGGTTGCAGGTAAACAATAGGCCTCTAGAAAAAGCACCCCCACTTCTCGTACAAATGCTATAGACTGTTCTCACGCTGCAGCGCGACACTTGGATATATTTTTTTTTATTTTAACCAAGTAATTCTTTTCCCTGTAGGGACGGAAGCCGACACGTTGTACGGCGTTTTCACCTCCTTAAGATCCGAACACAATGCGAGTCAGACTACCTCCAGATGTGGTCAGGCAGATTGAATGTCATTTAATTTACCCGGAACTGATAGAGCACTGGGGTCAAAGGTGAATCTCATCTGTAGCTCTTCTGCTGCTGCATCAGACCCACGTTCTCATACACTCTGGAGCTGTCATCCCTCATCCTGCCAACACACACACACATACACATTCATGATGAGGTTTTCTTAACAAGTGGTTTAAATGTAACATAAAGCAGTTGAACCGCAGCCCTGTGCTTACTCTGTGCAGGTGGGAGTAGGAATAGGAGTGCAAGGAGGCAAAGGGCTCTGCTCTCCTCCAGTCAGGTCAGACAAAGAGTACTTAATGTTGGTGTACTCGCGTCCTTTAATCTTACTTTTCTGCAGAGGAGAAAACAGAGGAAGGGTTAGGAGAATGGAACAGAATAAATAAGAGGAAAAACGTGTTATCTGCTGCACACCTGTTCCTCCTCTATGCGTCTCTGCAACGTTTCTATGTAGTGCTGTACAGCCATGTAGATGAATCTGTACTGCGCCTCAGTCTGCACCATCCCAGAGCGCTGAGAACGAACCATCTGGATGGTCTTTGGAACGTCGATGTCGCAGTCCACCCCTGCAACATGAGGACAGTATCTTACACTGATAACATCCTTAGCAGTGGTGACGTAAACAAAACCAACAATATGAGTCTCTAAAAATACAGCTGGCTGAGTGAGAGCTTGAGAAGATGATAAAGATTCACTAAATACGATTCATGTGTGTTAGTTTATAGATAGTTGGAAGCTAACTGCTGAAGATGAGATAAGCCTTTGTTGATCCCCTGAGGGGAAATTCAAGGCAAGACAAGTTTATTTATGTAGCACATTTCAGCAACAAGGCAATTCAAACTGCTTTATACAAAAACATTAAAAGCATCGGGACGAAAGAAAAAGAAGCACATTATAAATACAACTAAAAACAGACATTAAAGAGCCAAGAGATAAGGAAATAAAAACAAGATAAGATAGAATAACACAGGTAGAAAATACAGGAATGAACGTTACAGTGCTCCCAACCGTAACAAAAAGCAGTGATGCTAATCAATCAGGTTATGAATAATGTGTAGCACTAACTGAGTCAACGTTAGCTGTGCTAAGTTTGGAAATAACTGAAAGGGTTAGTTCTGATTTTCTGAAGTGGGGTTGTGTAGATTTCTGTGTTCTGTGAGGTAAAATGACTACTTTTGTGAATGGAGTCTGGTGGCTTTGAAGAGAGCGATATAACGGCTACAGTTCCCCGTCAGAAAGGGCTGTCTGACGGCGAGGTGAAGCGTCTGTGGACGGGGGCAGCAGACCAGACTCATTCACAAAAACAGTAATTTGACCTCTCAGAACACGGAGTTGCTGCTCTACCGCTGCATCCATCCGTTAGTTTGTTTGTGTCATTGTGTGACTTTCTGATCTGAATCAACGTGGCATCCACAGCAGTACGTTGCTTAGCTTCCTGCCGGTACTCCTGACTTGGAGCACGCCGACCGCCATCTAACTTACTGTATATAACGTTAATACACTGACTATAAGGATGTGTATATATACTGTACATGTAGCAGCATCATCATGCAGAAACCTACGTCAGGTCACGATGTGGAAAAAAGTTTTAGAATGGCTTGAAGGGAAAATAGCATGAAGATGAAACATATGTACTTTGACCAAAATGTTAATGTTCGTTATTGTAAATCTGCAGGACTCACCTTTTTCTCTGATCACATCTATCAGGATGTCGATCACTATAAACGTTCCTGTCCTCCCGATCCCTGCACTGAAGAACATGAGAGAAAGTCTTTGAGTTAACATGTTTTCTACTCTAACAGACGCCCACTTATGATGTCTGTTAGAGGATGTATGGCTAATTTATGGAAGTGTTTTCAGTGTGTGTGTGTGTGTGTGTGTACCTGCAGTGTACCGCTATAGGCCCAGCGTCCAGTATGCTCTCCTGTTTCAGGTTCACCTCCTCTAAGAAGTCCAGTACGCCGCCAGGGTCAGTGGGGACGCCGTGGTCCGGCCAGGCCCTGAAGTGGTACTGCCAAACTGTACGTTCTGTGTTGCCCTGAAAACACGCAAGTTAAGAGCAACTTTCAACAAACCGAGAGTCAATACCGTTGAACTTCCAACACCCACTAGTGCCATCTAGTGAAACTGCATCTACTAAAGAATGGATTTTTTTAGAGGTTAAAAATTGACAAACATATATGCATTACAACACCTATTGGGAATTATCTTATCTCCAAATCTTTTTCTTAAACAATGAATCACAATTAATACATTTATATAACAGTGTCAACTTTTATGGAGGACGGAACCTGCCAAAATTAAAAATAAATAAATAAATAAATAAATAAATAAATATGTCAGCCCCCCTCATTTGCATAATGAGGCAGAAATGCATAAGGAAATGTAAAAAGAAAAGAATACAGAAATAAATAAGTTTGGTGACATAAATTAGGGGTGACATGCAAAGGAAAACTCGCGCAGAAATAAATGAATAAATACATAAATACGTATATAAATAACTTTAAAAATAAATATAAAATAAATACAAAATAAATAATTAATAAAAGCAAAAATACTAAAAAATTAAAATACAGAAATAAATAAAAGGGATAATTAAACCAAAGGAATTAATACAAAGATAAATAAATAAAGAAGCAAATTAAAACAGAAATATCAATTTATGTCACATTTTATCAATTCATTTATTTTTAATATTATTTGCTACATTTAAAGACATATTTATTTATTTATTGAGTCATTTATTTATTTTAGATTTTGGCAGATTCCATCCTCCATATTGAACTATGAGCTTCCACTTGGTTTATCTATGTTTATACAAACAGACACAACTTACCTGTCCGACTTTGGACAGTTTGAGTTCTCTTAAGATGTAGTCGTGTGCAGCCGTCTCTCTGACGTTGCGAACGCGCATCGCACCGTACTCCTTCAGAGCCGACATGTCCGGCCAGTACTTCACACATTTACTCTGAAGACACAAAAACATTCACTTTGTCATGTTTCCTCTTTCAAAGAGCAGCGGTGGGAGAAGTGTTCAGATCTTTTACTTAAGTCAAAGTAGTAATAGCGCTGTGTAGAAATGCTCTGTTACAAGTAGAAGTAGTCACAGATCAGTAGGTCATCCATGTTGCTCACCTTTCCTCTCTCCACCTCCTTGGTGGTCATGACGATGACTCGTGAGTTCTCCTGGAACACCATCCTCCAGAAGTCACTGATGGTGTTCTGCAGACAGCCCTGAGTGGCGATGTAGCTCTTCTTCACCTTTGTACTGTTAAGCTTTGGGTCCAGCTCCGGCTGCACACAAACACACACACACAGACGGTGAGCTGAATACTGAAAATGAACAGAAATACAGCACATGGAGTCAAAACAAGAGCACAAACTGACTGGAAAACAAATGCAGGCAATCAATAACATCATTTTACACATATTATCAAGCACAGAATAAATGATGTGTGTGTTTTTTCCTGAGGATGAAGTGACTTTACCATGACGGCAGATACTACCATGATGATATTGGCATTGATGTAGTCGGAGCCTGGCTCATTTGCGTCCCTGTCATTCAGCACCACACGTGTGTGGTCGACTGGAAACAGAAACAAACACAGTTCAGTTGTTGAAATCCCCCTCAGGTGAAAGTGAAAGGTTGTTATAGTGAAAGAGCAGTCAGGCTTTTCTCACAAGGCAGAATGTTCTTGTATCTGTTCTTGTTTTTGTTCTCTGCTCTCTGGCCCTCTTTGCGACTGTAGAGCAGCTTGCACTCTTGTTGCTGCAACGTCTGGATGGAAAGAAGAGAGGAGAGTCAAATCTCAGCATGCCGTTTACAACCAACAAGATACGATATGATAAGGTAAGATAAAATACGGTAAGATGCAATACGATGTGATGAGATACGTTAATATATGATAAGATGCAATACAATAAGGTAGAGTGTGATTAGATACGTTAAGATGTGATAAGATGCGATACAATATTATACATTAAGACGCCATAAGATGTGGTACAATAAGATAAGATACGATATGATACGATACAATAATATACGATAAGATGCCATAAGATGAGATACGATAAGACAAGATATAAGACACGATACAATAATATACGATAAGATGCAAGGCGATGGGATACAAGAAGATAAGATAAGATACAGTAATAGTAATAAAGACTGCAAATATTAAGACTGCAATTCTAAAATATCAGTAAAGGTGCAAGGATAGAAATATCATTAAACACAAATCCAAAATCCACGATATAGCGTGCATCTTGTGAGGTGGGCTCCAGCGGGACACAACAACCGAACCACTCACCTCAAACTCTTCCCAGAAGCCCTGTTTGACCTTGTCCGTGGCCTCCGCTAGTTTGCTCAGCTCCCTGACTCGGCTTTCAATCTCGGCAGCGTTAATACGAGTAGTGTTCAGGGGCTGGGGAGGAGAGCAGGAAGTCAGCATCAGACACTACAATCAGGGAAATGTTGACTTAGCTTAACGGTAAAGATGAATGAACCGGACATTAGAGGTACCTGTTTGAGCTGAAGCACGGTGCCCAGAGTTTCCACCATGGGGTTCTTCTTGTAGTGCTCTACCAAGTCGGTGAGGGAGTCAAACTTCTCCCCTCCGCCCACGTCGAACTTCAGGTCAGGCTGCAGAAGAAGCCACAGCCACATGAGTGAACCAGTCACCATCACAAGACGATCAAAACATTTACATGCACAAGAAACCAGGTGAATCCAAGACGTTTACATGCACTGTAGCAACCTGCTCTCCGGAAATCCATATATACTTGCAATAGATCAGTATTGATTTATTTCTGCCCTTCCCCGGCCTTTTCACAGAGAGAGGACAGACTGTACTGAGAGCACATGGCTTTGCCCTGCAGCACACAGATGTGTCTGAATCTTCCACTGCAGGAACTTAATGACCCGTAACTTAAGGTGTAGCCTTTGTCACAGGTTCTGCTTCAGTTTCCACTGTACTCCACTTTGAGGACAAGTTCCTGGAAATTAATGTAATTGTTGCTCAGAGGGTGAAGCAGGGTTCAACATTAACCATGGCCCGATGGCCACAAACAGTTATGCATTGTTTCATTTCCGCCATCAACCATGGAAGAAATAACCAGTACTGTTGCTGCTCTGTACATGTTGTGGAAGTCCCAGATACGTCAGAAAACGAAACACTGTTGTGTCTGGATTCATAACAACATCCGGGGGCGAGCTGTATTCACATACAGCGCCGTTGCACTGACTGTATCTAGAAAGTCACATGTCGTGACTGTGGTATGAACCCAAAATAAACAGACTGCGCTTTGATTTAATTGCAATAAACAGATCAAAAGTGTGCAGAAATAACTCCATAATGATGTCGATTTGTAAAAAGTCTGAATTCATGCTTTGTCAGGTCGGTCCGCAAGACGACAAGCAAACAACTTTTAAAATGCTTGTTTTCTGAATGGAGTTTGGCTCGATCAGTGCCAGGCTATGCTAACATAGTAGCTGCTCCATCAACACTCAAGAGCGAAAGGTTCACTTTGCGCTTGGTGTGAATGCGTCATTACTCTGTTGCCACCAAATATCCAATGAAGGGGGGCCGCCTGTGGACGCCGAGTTTTATCAAGTCTCTCTTGAGAATGAGACTGTGTGTCTTGAAGAGATTACGGTGTCACTAACCATAAACTGTATACTGAATGTGACACGAGCGAGCGTCAGCGACAAAATCAGTTTGATTGCATTGTTTTCTGGTGGAGCGTCCTAGCTGTCGCTCGCTGCAATGAAAAGAGCTGCAATGGACGAGGAACGGCTGATTCGTGAAGTTGAACTGAGGACTATCTCTAGGGATGCAATCGTGAGATCTACCTTTTCTGTATTGTTTTTACGTTTAAGTTTTAAGCTTAAGTTTTACGTTTACATTTGGGCCACCAAAAATGTATTTTGGCCACCAAATTTCGGGGCTTGATGGCCCGTGGGGCCAGTGCTTAAAAATGTAAGTGTATATCTCTGTGATGATACCAAATCCTCCTAAATATAAATTTTGAAATGTATGTTCTGCTGCCTTACATTAGTCGTTGTAAACTGTAGATTGTGTGGACAGTGTTGAGGAGTATGCAACTAGTTTGATTACATTTCACAGTAATGTTTTCGAGTAGCAAATGTTTTTTTTTCCAAAATCTTGTTAAAGTAGTGAGCGGGGGAGTGTGACCAAACGCCACCAGCTCAGTCTGTTCTCCAGCAGATTTTCTTCCCTGTCTTCTGATTCAGGAAAGAATCAAGCAGCGGGCTGATTTAATGGTTCAGAGCAGCAGCAGCTGCTAATGCGTCTTCAGGGCAGCCAACTGTCTTGAGGGACACAGCTGGCTCTGGAGAGCTGGTCAGCGGGGTGGGAGCTGGTCTGGTGCCGGGCTGTCCACCTCCTACTGCCACTGGGACCCTTCCATTCATTTAATGATGCTGATGTTCAAAAGTCATTACGTGTAAACATTAAAGAAAATCAATATTAGCCACACTTATTCCCCCGTAGTCTGTCCCACAACTGACTACCACTGACACTGAAGTCTGTATCATCTGTATGCTCACCAAGAAAACAATCTTTAAATCCTGGATTAAACCTGAGATCTGTGTGCAATCACTCTGGATAACTAATCTAGTGAACATAGTAAAGTTATGACTGGACAACGCTCAACCTGCTACAGCCGACGCCTGGCATTCCTCATTGAGCACATTTGAACTTCATATCGCAGAGGAACTGAAAAACATGCACTGTTGTCAAAGACAACGATGCACTTGTGATCCGCTTTATTGTTTGGCACGACTCTTCCCAGAGGCCTCTAACGTACGGACCTCCTAAAGCATCTTTATATCTATATCTTTATATCCATATTATCTGCTGTCTGTTTAATAAAGAACCTTACTGCAGAAAGCCGACGGTAACCCGGTTACTTAAGTGCATGTAAAGACAATGAATTTGATCACTAAAAATGAAATATATAAAATATAAAAGCAGTGGATGTCCAGTTGCAAACTAAAGAAACGGGAGGAGCTCATAAACCAGGGAACAGCAACAAAAGCCTCAGTACCAGAGAGGAGGTAGGAAGGTAATGAGGAGTGTGTTTACCTGGCAGCGGATCATGACATGAGTGACTTTGGGTTTGCTGTCACTGCTGTCCGTCTTGTCATCTCCGGTCCGGACCGACAGAACAAAATCCCCGGGGTGGCTCTGGCTCTCTCTCACCAGGAAGCTGCCGTTCTTCCCTTTCTCCGTCAGCAGCTTCTCGGCCTCCCGGCCCGACAAGTGTCCGTGGAACCATCTGGCAAAAAAGACGGTTAATTAAGTTTCGACTGGACTTCCAATGGTGATCGGGATAAACTTCAGTTCCCTGTCAGAAAGGGCTGCCTGACGGCGAGGTATAGTGGGGAAAATATTCCAAATATAGCGTACACTTAAACAGATATTGATTTTTTTGGTGGCTAAAATACGTTTATCTGCAGTTCCCGTCCACAGCCGCTTTACCTCGCCATCAGACAGCCCTTTATAACAGTAACTGAAGCTGTTATATCGCTCTCTTCGCTTCTCTTCTCTCCTCACCAGGAGAGGCAGACGCTCAAGCACAAAACTATAACATCAGGCGTCATCACTCACCTCTCCGAGGTGGGGTCCGCACAGTTGAGAGGATACTTGAGCTCAATAACATCTCCGTTTTTCTCTTTCAGTTGCCCGTGATGCTCCATGTAATACTGCACCAGCTCCGCCAGCGTGGCAAACTTCTCCCCGCCATAAAGGTCGTAGTAGTCTCCTGTGTTCTGGATCTTAATGTGGGTGACGGCTCCATTTCGCCTGCAGAAAACAAAAAGCACAATCATTGAGGATAATGCTGTCATCGGGGGGCAACAACATCGTCAACAGACTCCAACAGGAACTGACAACTAATTGATCGATGCAGCTCTAAAATCAAGCAGCTTGACAACATCATGTTGGACTTCATCACTTGTGTTCTTCACATTTTCACTTAATGACAAATTATAAACCAACGACTGATCGACTGGTCAAGAAAATAATTAGGGCTGATTGTTGCGTGATTGTTCATAGTTTATCACGATTCATTTCAAATTAATCGCACATTTTTTATCTAAAATGTCCCTTAAAGGGAGATTTGTCAAGTATTTAATCCTCTTATCAACATGGGAGTGAGCAAATATGCTGCTTTACGCAAATGTATGTATATATTTATTATTGTAAATCAATTAACAACACAAAACAATGACAGATATTGTCCAGAAACCCTCACAGGTACTGCATTTAGCATAAAACAATATGCTCCAATCATAACATGGCAAACTGCAGCCCAACAGGCAACAACAGTTGTCAGTGTGTCAGTGTGCTGACTGGACTATGACTTGCCCCAAACTGCATGTGATGATCATAAAGTGGGCATGTCTGTAAAGGGGAGACTCGTGGGTACCCAGAGAACCCATTTACATTCACTGATCTGGAGGTCAGAGGTCAAGGGACCCCTTTGAATCTCCAAAATTTAGCGTAAGTCTGGAGCGTTATTTAACCTCCTTCATGACAAGCTAGCATGACATGGTTGGTACTGATGGATTCTTTAGGTTTTCTAGTTTCATATGATGTCAGTATCTTCACTCTCTCTTCCTGAAAAGAATCGCAGGTTGTGTTAAAGAAATTAGTGGTGTTAAAATTAATTTGCGTTATGAACGTGTTAACTTTGACAGCCCTAAAAATAATCCTCTGGGTGCCATCTCTGTTGCAAGAGAGGTGACAAAAATATTCAAAACAGGCACTGTGATTCAATTTCTTAAAGGAAAACACCACGTTTCTGTGACACAAACCAGATACAGACGGCATAAACTGTGTTGAGTCACTGTAGGTGACCACCAGCATCTCGGAAAATAGAAAAGGAGAACTTGTGGCAGATCTGAAGCTCAGTGGGGAGTAACCCTGAACGACTTCTGGTTAAGTCTGGCAGAAAGAGCACAAAAGGAGACAGACGTGCTGGTTTGAACCAGCAGGGACGAGTCTCCCTGTGGAAACGTCTCCACCAGAGGAGCATGACTTGTTTTGTTTCCATCTGAAGTAAATATGGTGTGAGATGAGAGACTGTGCAGCTAAAATATGAGACTGAGACGAAAATAACTTTGGCTACATCAGCTAAACTGAGTTAATGATACGTCATCTTAGAAATTTATGACTCGACAGGCCCTGAGATAAAAACCACTAACTTTCTTTTTATTAGTAAGAGGCTCCCTTCTTTGGGTAACGCTGGTTTCCCACCATCATTCAACACAGTTCAAGCTTCAGATGAAGAGCAGAATTCAGTTTCTTATTAATATTCAAGCATCATTTGATTTTTCAGGCCGTGAAAACACAACACTGGTGCATCATATCATCTTATAAAGTCGTTATGAAAGATGTGCGAGCAAACAAAGACTAGTCTCCTAAAAGCAAAGTAGGTATAATTTAATATTCAATTAAAAGGAAGTGATAATGTTGTTTACACAAACACTTTCCCATCTTACACTACTGATGCTTTTTATCTTCTTACTGGCTGTTGGTGCACAATCACAAGTTTGAAAAGTAATAACTGAGTTACGGATGTAAACATTTCATTTGTCTGATCTACAGCTTCATATCAGCCATTTCTACTGCAATGTTTACAAACGTTAATGATGTAATCACATATTTAAAATCATTAGAGAACATTTATTACCTGGATTTATTGTTGTTTCAGATCATTTTAGATCATGAATCACACCTTTAAAACCAGATACATTAGAATATTTTCTCATTGATGGCTATTTTATCTAACTTAACAAATAAACTCAAACCTGACACTGGTAACCAAATAAACATGAAATAACCACCTCTATTGTTAAGCTCACATACATGTACACCTACTAAAGAACCACCACTCCTTTCTCAGATGGTGTTTTGTTCATTTCTACTGTCCTTCCACACATACAGTAGCAGAGAGTACCAAAAAGTTAGTTTGAGATTGCTGCCACAGTGTCCTACTGTATCCTGTATTGTATGCATCACTTACCGTACTGAGAGGGTAAAGTCTCCTGGATTACTCTTACTGGGTCTGGCTAAAAAGCTCCCATCCACTCCACGAGTCAGCAGGAGGTTTTCAGCCTCCACACCTGTGATGTTGGGGTGAAACCACCTGGAAGAGGAGGAAAACAACAATCAGCCTCAGTGTGGAGAGCAAGGCTGTGTCCAAAATCTGTACTGTACAGAGCTCCATGTATTTTTGTCGGCCAACCGGGAAGTTAGCATCACCCTGGTTCCCTCGACAAAAAGCCAACAGGATTGTTCCATTGGATTTCAGATTATTACAGAAAATAAGCTCTGTGGCAAACAAACGTTTATGATACTTACACGTTTTGTTCAGCAAGATAATCTCCACTAATGAACACCACTTTATGATTATTGAAGTGTGAATGCAATCCCCAGAATAGAAAGCTAACATTGGGCTATAAACAAACTACACCACGGTCACATGAGGGCGAGTATACACAACGAGGCTGTAAAGGCAGACGAGTTGGCGTGATGACGTTTAGTAGTTTCGTTTAGCCACTTGTTATGTCATGTCTACAGAGGGCGTTTTTTTATCACGAGGGATCACCTCACTTCCCAGCATTGGACGCTCGATGGGCTGCCACTAGACACAAGGCTCCTGATTGGATGAACGCTTTCCCTTCGTGGGCTGCTGCTTCCAGCTTTAAAACCGGAACCAACATGGCGACTCGTTTAGAAGCTTTCTTCTCTTATATCACGAAAATAGTTCACAGAAAAGTGTTTCTGAAAACGTTTTATGTGAGAAATAAACCATGTAGTTGATGAATCTGTCTTTATTTTAGATCGACAACGCTTAGTTTAAAAGTTTCTCTGGAGTTTCCAGAGGTGGGAGGTCATGTCGGACGCCTGTGATTTGCATAAAGTAGCCTCCTTTTATGCAAATGAGGAGCGGCCAACGTGACGCCAGAATGCATTACACGGCTGCTTACATAGACGATGAATGGGAAGCGTGGAAAGGACAGAGGCTGTGGACACGTATCATTAGTAACCGCCTTTTTTAAGACATATAACGGCTTCAAGATTCACGAGTGGGGTATTTATTGATGTATTTTATGTCGTAGAACAAAACGTTAAAATCTCTTCAGCTTGTGTTAACCACAGACTTTATTTCAGGCATCTAAATAAAAACCCATTTAAAAAGCCAAACAAGGGAACAGGAAGTGCTAAAATGCTTCCAGGTTTTAGGACTCATTCCTGGAGCACTCTTATTTACTTTCCATCGCTTTATTTGAGTGACTCGTTCTTCAAATATTCTGATAATGTAACAAAAAAAGCAGCGTGCATGACATGTATGCTACTTTTTCTGGACTATCTTTGGACTTTTCTTTCCCATTCGTTTTCCCCCCAAAGACGGTCTGTCTGTTTGGTTCATTATATCTCATCCTCCAGAAGACTCAGCCAGTGTTTGCCCTGTCTTTGTTCAGAACCATCCTTACACTGCATGCTGTCTCCCTCTATGTGACTATAGTACCCTTCAGTGTTGTATGTACAAGTAGTCTGTCCTCTTCAGTACTTGCTTCTTTATTTTCTCTTACTATGTTTATTATTATGCACCAAAATACCATGGCACATTCTTTGTATGTGTATGTGTAAACCTACTTGGTAATAAACCTGATTTATGGTACTGAGGAGGTTTGTGGTCCTTTAACTTATATTATTGTAGTTCTACTACTGTAACTATGATATACTCTGTGTGACGGATAGTAATGGTGTTTACCGGCGGTGGAAAAAGTACTCAGATCTTTTACTTAAGTAAAAAAATAGCAATACGATAGAGTAGAAATACTAGTACACTTTCAAGTGTACTTAAATGTACTTTCCACTGCTTGGATGTGAAAAGTACATTTAAGTACACTTTCAAGGTATTTTACTTGAGTACTTGAGTTACTTTATACTTCTACTCTACTAATTTACTTTGCAGATTCAGATTAATAATACAAAATATAATCAACAATACTTAAAGTAAATGTTAATGCTAATACTTTTGTACTTTTACTTGGAACAGAGTATTTCTACAGTACACTAAGGTGGTGGTATCTTTGACTTAAGTAAAAGATCTGAGTACTTCTTCCACCACTGGTAAACACGTTACGATCTGTCATTTATACAGAGTAGAAAGTAACGTTAGTGGAATAGTTAAACAATAAAAAAGTAATACAATATGGAGAAACAGAATGATAATATTAGGTAAATAAAGCACAAACATTTAAGTTAAATACTAATTAAACCTCCTCAGTACCATGAATGAGAATCAGGTTTTCACATACAAGCAGTGGAAAGTACATTTAAGTACACTTTAAAAGGTACTTTACTTGAGTACTTGAGTTACTTTATACTTTATGCTTCTACTCTAATATTATCATTCTGTTTCTCCACAGTGTAACTATTCTACTAACGTTACTTTCTTCTGTGTGTATATGACAGATAGTAACGTGTTTACCAGTGGTAAAGCACAAACATTTTAGTAAATACTAATTAAACCTCCTCAGTACCATGAATGAGAATCAGGTTTCACATACAAGCAGTGGAAAGTACATTTAAGTACACTTTCAAGGAGTACTTTAGTTACTTTATACTTCTACTACGATTCAGAGAGAATATTGTATTTTGCACTTCACTACTTTCAGATTAATAATACAGAATCCAATCTTAAAGTATATGTTAATGCTAATACTTTCGTGCTTTTACTTAAGTTTTGAATGCAGGAACAGAGTATTTCTACAGTACACTATGGTATTGAGAGTAGAAAGTATTTAGAACTGCA
>CAKAOH010030916.1:0-12804 GCA_916701665.1 Sebastiscus tertius
GAAAGGAAAGGAGAGGAGAAGGAAGGAAAGGAGAGGAAAGGAAAGGAAACAGGCTTTGGTGTTCCTTTTGGCAGCACCGTCCAGAGCACCACTGTGTCGTCTCCATGCAGGAGATGAAAGTGATCCTGACGGTGTAGTAAATTATCTCGGTGAGGAAACGCCTCAGACACAAAAACAGAATAATGTTTTGTTATTAACGAACACAAAGAGCAGCTACAACAACACGCAGCTAGTTTGTCCTGTTGAGCCTCATTTCCTCTTTTTCCTCACATAAAACAATACACTAGAAAAATACACACAAATGGTTGGTTTCCCTGCGTGCTCATTGAACGCTGCTGCAAAGGAAATCGTCATTTATCACTAATGAATTAGAGGAAACTGAAACATGAGATTTTACTGTTGCTGCTCTCAAACTACTACTACGTTCTGTATCTGGATAGTTATCAGCTGGAAGCAGAAAAATACACCCACAGACTAAAACACAGAGCCAGACTTTTTTTAATCCATGTTATCATGTTTTAAAACGAGTCTCTCCTTAAAGAAAATGACATTTTTTTGTCTTATCTTTGTAGTTCTGTCCAGTTTCTGTTAATCGTGTTAAGACGCAGCTTTAAAACTAAGTGCATTTAGAGGTGAAATGAACGTATATGTTGACACGTGTAAACATCTGACCTTTAGTGGGTATTCTTTGTGCACATTTTGACACTATAAAAGGACAAATGAATCTCAATATGTGCCTAAAATAACTGGGTTAAAGACCAAATTTATGTGGTGCATGCCCGAGCAAGGTTAGGTGTAATTTTGGATGCATTTCAGCAGAAACTGGGAGATATAGTGTTGTGTTTATATGTAAACAACATGTATGTTGAAGCACAAAGAGAGCGATGTTTGTTTCCAGGAGACCCTTGCCCTCTTTTTTTTTTTTTCCCCCAAGTTCCCCCGTTTAAAAACCACCCACTCGCTCATGCATATTCATCCCCTCACCTAATTACTATTCACCCCTAGCGGTGCGGTTCCAGGTGCCGGCTGCAGGAAGGGCGGAGTGCAGATTTGTTATGTCGACCCTCATTTATCTCCGAGTGGGGGGGGGGTCACATGAACAGGACGTACTTTTAGACTCCACATCCACCTCTGTGGTGAAATGCACAGAGTCAAATACTACTGATATACAAGAATATGACAAAAATAATAAGAAAATGCATTTTTTTAGGCTGAAAATAGCATTAAAAGAACAAAGCCTGCACTATTAAAGGCCCTTCTCCAACAGCATCTTACTCTGAGTAACGGCTTCCTACATGAACACAACATTTTCTGCCAAAGTAGTAATAGTTATTTCATATTTCTATATGTGTTGTTTTTCTCTGTGCTCTGTCTTACTGGTTTAGAGTGGGCGGGTTTCACTTGGGAAAATGTGGTGCCACAAATTTCTTAGAATCTGATGACAGTTGTTTGTGAGATTGTTTGTCACCGTCTTTAGAAATCTGATCGAACCACACCCACACAGTCCTGATGAAGCAGATAAGCTGAGTTTTAGAGTGTGAAACTCTTTATAAATAATACCCAAAATATGTTTTTCCCATCTACATAATGGCAGTTGTTGCATATTTAATTATTGACATTTAATGTTATAGACATATCACATTTTCAGGGGTATTTTCAGACATTTATATGAGAGCAAATAAATTACTTTTAAAATGTGTTTTTTTTTTTTTTTTACAACATATATAAAACAAAAAAAAGAAACATAAGAAAAAGGAAAAGAAAAAAAGAGTACTACCTGTTGTAATAGTGCAGTGTCAAGAGATAAGTTCATATTCATATACATACAACCAACCTCATATATAGATATATATACATACAGTGAATACATATGTCTATATCCAAACGCGCATTCATATATATATATATATATATATATACACACACTTAGACACATTCACTTACACAATTATCTATTCTATTTTACAGACAAAAAAAAAAAAAAATGTGTCTTAGGTGATCGTATCCAAGTGGATAACACTAGACACAAGCGCAAATGTTAATACGTCCTGCTCATAGACTGTATATAAGAAGTGGACGTAGTCACCGTGATGCCACCAATTGGTTTGTGGCCTACGGTTTTGAAGCCTTGAGTTCGGCATTTTGTCCATCACCATCTTATTTTTTTGCAACCAGAAGTGACACGAGAAGGTGGAGCATAATAAATGTATTGTTTTTGTAGAATAAAGTCATCATTTGGAGTGCGTTTTCAAGGCGTCACATTTGGATGCCGTGACAGTTATTGGGCTTATACTGCATTTGTTGTATATGATATGTAGGTAAAGGGGATTAAAGAGATAAAATGTACTTATTACTTACTTGTTTAATCATTGTTTGGGGTTTTAAAAGAGGTGATTATTGACCTTATATTCCTGTTTGTGGTCTTTTCTCTATCCCAGGCTCGGCTAACGGCAGATACTGCTGCTCCAAGATTTTTGTCAACCACCGCTGTTTCTCAGGACCTTACCTCAACAAGGGACGCATCGCCGAGCTGCCGCAGGCCGTCGGGCCCGGAAAATGCACGCTGGTCCTCAAAGAGGTGGGCTGATGTCGGGAGCATGGGGGGGAGTTGGAGAGGAGCAGGTTTAATCAAAGACTTACACACTTTCAAAGCGAGAGGAGGGCCGACAGAGACGGAGAGGGGGGGGGGAGGTGAAAGATGGCGGGTGAGACAGCGATGTCTTGTTAGCCACCTGCAGTTTCCCAGCAGTGCCTTCATTTTAATGTGAGGAGCTGTCAGTCAAGTGTGTTTACACACACACACACACACACACACACCGCCAGCGCCGCGCAGCAAAACAGCCTCTTAATTTCTCCAGAGACTTTCTGGATGTGTGCGAGCATGTCAGGAGTCCACGATTTGTAAAGACGACTCTGATCTGCGTTTGTCCTCCTTCGTGTTTGTGCAGTCACTTTTTTCTTGAGAATTGTTGAGGAGTTTATTTTGCTTGTTTTCGCCTCCAGCTGCTGAGCATGCTGATCAACGCCGCCTACAAGCCCGGGCGAGTCCTGAAGGAGCTGCAGGAGCTGGAGGATCAGAGCTGGGACTGCCAAGAGGAGACCCTCAAAGCCAAGTGAGGAAACCAAAACACTACGAAGTGAAGGAGAACAGATTGTTTGATTTACTGGTTCTGGTCATTTTCAGGGACAATTAAGTCCCATAATAACAAGCCCTTCTGGTTTATAAATCATAATAAATCAAACTATGACCACATCTTCCTCAAACATCAGGAGCAGGCCTCACAGAAGAGCCTGTTGTTTTTCTTCTCCCTGTCCCTACGAGTCCAGTTTGGCCCCCCTCCGTTGAATTTTGTGTTATTTTTATGCGTTTATGTGAGGTCTGCTGCTGGCTGCACGGAGCCAAATTATTCCACAGCTTCAGGCTTCTTCGTGCTCTCTTGTTTTCTAATCAAAAAACTGCCCCGTTTTTTTTTTTTATTTTTTCTCTCTGGCTGAAACGAGAAAGACTTGTCCAGTTATAGGTTCTTGGTGAGTCACCTGCGTCGGGCTGCGCAGAGCACAGAGATCACATTCATGCACCGATGTTTTGACAACTCGACAAAGGAGTTACTTTTGATTTTCTGCTGCCCAGAGAGCCGAGTCATCCGAGGGGACTTGTTGGCAGCTCTGATCACACAGAGGGTTAATTATCGCGGGAGGAAAATGTGTTTTTTTGGGGCTGACTTTACATTGATTATTAGGATGTGTATTAGTCAATTAGTTTCTCAACAGGAGATTAATCAGCAACAATTCTGATGATTTATTTATCGTTTAAAGTTGTTTATCAAAGAAACATTTGATTCTCAAAAGTGATGATTTGCTGCTTGTCATTGTTTTTATATCATTGTAAACTTAATATCTTTGGATTTTGGACTGTTGCTCAGACAAAACAAGACATTTTATACACTAAATGGTTAATCAGATTATCAAAAAAAAATAATTATCTTCCGATCTATTTGTGTGTATGTTTTCGGGTTTTCCATTTGTCTTCCTCTCGTGAACATCTGGAGGGAATTTCTTCAAATTTTGCGCAAAGATCCTCTTAGACTCAAGGATGAACTCATTAGATTTAGGTGGTAAAAGGTCACTGTGACATCCCAAAACATGTTTTTTGGCTATAACTCAATAATTCATATCCCAATTATGATTTCACACAAATGTCTAACAGGATAAAATGATGAAGTGATGAAATTTTGGTCAGATGTGGATGCAAACTGCAACCTGACTGGTTTGGCCATTGTCATTCACATATATTGACGTCAGAGGTCAAGGGAACCCTTTTATTATTGCGTTAATTTTTACAGGCCTAATATACAGTATATATTAATCTAGGAATCATCAAGTTCCCTGTGTTTCAAAAACAAGGTTAAGGGCTTTTAATTTTACAAATAGATCAACTAAACTCGTGTACGTAACCACAAAAGAACAAGCTATTTGAAATATATGGTGATGTGCAATCTATCTTTAAATGTCTGTACTAACTCATTCCATATTGCACTTCTTGTTATTTGTCTTCAATGGGGGGGAACTCTTTTTGGGGGGAAACTTGTATTGCTTTGTTCTCTCTCTTTGTTGTTTATTAGTGCGGATTAAAACCAGAAACAAAAGAACAACAAATCTTATTAGGGCTTTAGCCTGTAGATATAATCTCATCTTTAATCTGGGTCTGTTGTTTGGATGTTTAAGAAGTCAGTCACATCAGATTGCAGGTCAGATTTGTCCTTGAACGCTGCCAACAGATCGGCTCCTCCTTCCTAACCTTCGCCATTAGATGGGAGATTGCAGAATCGACCCTCCGCTCTCCTGGATAATCCTCATCAACCATCTGACTTCACTAAAACAGCCCACTTTCACAATCATAAAACTGCGCCGCCAATCATCATTCATTGTGGTCGAGTGCTTTTGATGGATTACGGTTTCATTATTCATTGTTCTCATAAATAAAAAAGTCTGACAATGTCACGACATCCCTCCCCTCAGATATAAAGGGAAAACCTATCGCTCCACCATCCGGATCGTCCGCCTCGCAGACCAGATCCCAGAGTTCTGCCGTAAGGTGTGCGTGAAGCTGCAGTGCTGCCCAAACCTCTTCAACCCCGTCTTCGTCACCGACAAGTGCCCGGAGAACTGCTCCGTTCAGACCAAAACCAAATACAGTGAGTCTCTGTAATTAAACGCATCACTTCCTGCACCACAGCTATGAGGAAGAAGACTCCAAATCAAAGCTAAAAAAGTGTATAATTGCCTCTGATGAGTAGGTAGGACTTGTGTTTTTGGGGGTGTGTATTGTTTTCAACATCTGCTGTGCGTCCGTAGCTTATTACTATGGGAAGAAGAGGAAGCTGTCCAAGCCGACGGGAGGAGAGGAGGCGACGGAGGGAGACCTGGCCAAGCCGGCGCGCCGCAGGAAGAAGAGGAAAGCTATCTTTGTGCAGAAGAAGAGACGCTCGTCCGCTGTGGACTACACTGCTGGCTCGCCGCAGGTTAGATCGCACTTCTCTTCTTCACTCTTCCATAACTTTCACCACCATAACTTTCATATTTAAGAACTCAAATACTGACCAAAGAATCAAAACCAGTTTCTCCAGGTATATATTTGCTATTTTGTTAAATAACTACCTGAATAAAAACAGTGAAGAGTCAATAAGAGGCTCTGGTAGAGCTTAATGAATCTGGGTCTGGAAGCGGCTATTGGAACCCAACACCAAACGTATCTAACTCCTATCCAAACTCTCGGTAGAAACTTGAAACTCTTGAGGACAACATGAGTCATTCCGAACGTCACTTACAAGGAACTTCAGACTAATCTCACTTCTGTTCCTGCCCAGCTCAAATATCGCCTCCTGTGTGACACCAATGAGACACCAGCGGAGCCTCAACGTGATCAAGTTTCACCAACACTTTGGTTGTTTGTCTGTTGTCAAACATTTTATAAAAAAATAATTAAACAAAATATTGCAGAAACATTGTTTACGGGGAAAAGAACAGCTGATTCATTTTTATACCAATTGGCCAAAACGTGGTAATAAAGTAGGCATCGTTTCTCACAAAAACTGCCCTTTTAATGTTGGCTACATACAGTAATGCATTAAAATGGATTTTGTCTGCGTCTGAGGTCTTGCCACCACCAGACTAAAGCCAAAACACGATATCTCTCTGACTCAGCCTTTCCTTCCTCCCTCAGGACAGCGACGAGGATGAGGAGATGGCGTTGCAGTCGGGCAGCGAAGGCACCAGCTCGGAGCCACGCGAGGACCACACCGACGCCTCCTCCGTGGAGGTGACCAGCAGCCGCCCTCGCCGAGCCGTGACACTGCGCAGGGCCGTCAGCGCCGGCAACACTACGGGCAGCCAGGAGGCCCCCGAGGGCCGCAGGAGGTCGACTCGCTCGCTGTCGGCGTACAACCAGAACAACAAGTACCAGCCACCCAAAGGACAAGACATGCAGGTGCGGACAGAGAGACGGCACACTGATGCAGGTTCAAGCCTCACAGTGGTCAGTAACGAGGGTTAGTGTGTCCAGTTTAATGACACAATTCAATCAATGAGTAGGATAAGACAATTAAAAATGCACCTCTGTAACTTCTGTTGGGTATCGGTACTTGATACCTTTCAGGTATTGACCAAAATAACCCAGTACCATGTAGTATCAAAACTTCTCTGGTCAAACGATACCTATATTCGATCCTTTTTGTATCCAGAGTTAGACAAAAATGTCTATTTTGTATGGTTTCGCTTGCAGCCAATCACCACAAGCCTTCTTTGGTTTAATGCGATGTATGATTAGCTTACAACCGCAGAAGCTACAACCCATACAGCCTGTGGTGTTCAGTGTGCTGAGATACCACCAAGATGTTTCGAAAGTATGGCTTTACTACACGCCTGTGATCAAAATAAACGCGGTGGTGATGTCATTTTACGCAACTGAATGCTTCCATTCACATCATCTTCAATGGAACACTCGTGAATCGTTTCCACGGCAACCAAACAGAGAAATTGTACGGCATACTGTACAGCATAGTTTTGCAAGCTGACATTTTTTAAAATCTGGGTTGAGTGAATTAAAAGTTGCGGCCGCTATTGACGGCAGCTTGGCTATTTAAAAATGTTGGGTTTGCACAGGATGTCCTGCGAGTGACGATTCTCTCTGACCAATCAGTGGCCCGTAGTATTTTAGCTCCACCTGCTAGTATCGGATCAGCTCGCTTGAAATCTCGACCGAGGTGGTACCAAGAATGGAGCGGTTTGATTGGTACCATCCACCACTTTTGCTAATGGAAACGCAAAAATAACCGTTCTAATGTGTAACGAACTGAACTGAGCTGAGCTAGACTGCTTCGTGGAAACGTGCCAATATCTAATTTGTGTGTGGTTGCAAAGTGAACGATAAAATGTAAACAACTTCATAGTCATATAATGACTGCACAATGCAGCCTGTACAGCATTGTACGACATATCCAACTAGTGGTGCTACAATTATCTATAAATCTACAGCGACTTCATCAGGTAACACATCAACAGAGGATGGTTGAGGGATTAATTCAGTACATGTGTTTGTGATTCTGTAATTGACAGTGTGTGTTTTATGTGTGTGTGTGTGTGTGTGTGTGTGTGTGTGTGTGTCAGGTGGAGGAAGAGGAGGGTCAGCTGGTTTTGGACAGAAATCCTCTGGAGTGGAGCGTAGACGAAGTCGTTCAGTTTATCAACTCTACTGATTGTGCGTCCCTGGCCAACATCTTCCAGGAGCAGGTAATAATAATAATAATAATGAATTTAATTTATATAGCACATTTTAAAATACAGTGAAATCTCAAGGTAATTTACGGGTAAACACACACTCTTACTTACTTGTGAGGACACTTCTTGTCCTCTTACCATCCCGACTACACGCCTAACCCTCTCACTAACCAGACAAAAGGACCAAATACTACTTCAGTGAAAGAGCACACACGCGGTCACACAATTGTTCAGATCATCTCTGAAGTAAGAAAGTAAATTTACTCTCTCTGATCCTCACCTTTTTCCCCACTGCTTTCTAGTTACAACACATTGAGCCAATATTTGCATTTTACTACAGCATCAGATATCAGGAGGTCAGTCACCACCCTGAGTGTTTGATTACATATTTCTTCAGCTCATGACGTCCCATGAGTCTGACAACACGCCGACCAAAATCCTTTCTCTTTCTTGATGGTTAGGGTTTATTGTTTTCACATTTGTTTAAAAGAAAATTAAAGCTGCAACAATTAATCAATCAGTAATTAATCCTTAGGTTTTCTAGTTTTATATGATACCATTATCTTCACTCCAGCTTTAAAACGGAGCCCGCAACAACCTCAGAAACATCGATTGCGTTAATGCGTTAAAGAAATTAGTGTCATTATAACTAATTTGCGTTAACGCGTTATTATTGCGTTAACTTTGACAGCTTTAATTTAAAGATAAAATTTCAAAAACTAATTGTCTTCATGTAAGTAGTGAACTGGGGAAGTTCCATGGTGATATCTACTGTATTAGTTAAATTTTTTACCCTATTCACCTGTAGCATCTCCCCTTAACTTCAGCAAATAAACATATTTTTGCAGCATGAAAGATACAAATTTTTGGCTCCATAAGGACGTTAAAAAAACATCTTTCTCTTAAAAGAATTGTTGGTAAAGAACGATGGTAAAGTGGTAAAATGCTGAGGGAATAAAGTCAAATAAAAAAGAAAAATGTGAGTAAAAAGCCTCAAAAGCCAGAATCAGCGGAACTGTTCTCTCTTTAAATATTCCTGTGTATCTTTTCCTGTGCAGGACATCGACGGTCAGGCCCTCCTGTTGCTAACTCTGCCCACCGTACAGGAATGTATGGACCTGAAGCTCGGCCCCGCCATCAAGCTGTGTCACCAGATAGAGCGCGTCAAGGTGGCGTTTTACAAACAGTACGCCAACTGATCAAGGAGCAGCAACAGCAGAAAGAGAAATGTTATCGTGCTGCGCGACTGGGAACTGTTGGATTAGCTGCCTCCTGGTGGAACGTTTTGGATATGTGGCGTTTACGTGCAACAAGAAGGGGATATTTTCTTGAGCGGTTGCGTTGGAAAAGCACAAACTAAGTTACAACAGGAGGAGGTTTCCCCTACGAGACGTTGGAGGATTCATTTCTGGGATACCGTCGGTGTGAAAATGTGATGCAGTACAAAAACTTCCCTATACTGCCGACTCCGGCAGAACAAAACACATCGGAGTGGATCCGTGTGATTTACCGACCTGTGAAGAAGTTATTATGAGAAAAAGCTGAGGACTCAGTTCTGAAGACATTTGTGTTGATTTCTTACTTTTCATTTCCATTTCATTTGTGATAGAGGAGCATTATAGCTTTTAAGTTAAAAAAAAAAGAATTATTGACCATAAAGAGTTTTTCCCTTTTTTTGTGTGACATGATTGGTTCTGAAAAAAATATATTTGAAAGTATTTAACAAACCAAGAAGTAATATATTTGAAATATTTATTGTTATCCTTATATATAAGGAGTAATCTATTTGGATTTAGAGAATTGATCAGTTATATAATAAAGTCAACATCGACTCCTTTTCTGCTGGAACAAATCCCTAAAAGTTATTTCACAAACAGAAACAGAATCTACATTTATTTACATTTACACTTTGTGTTCATAAGAGGAAAAAGCAGAAGCTAAGCCCCTCTAAAAATACTTTGTGTTGTGTTGCTCACTTCTCATTGTTACAATCACATGAAACAATCATGTAAGCTATTTTGTGTCCATCTATGCAAATGTGTTGCAGATATTTTTGATAAGTAAGAAAATAAATTTCTATTGATTTTTTATCTGTTTGGTATGAACTTTCTTTCACGATACGACCATTTTAAATAAATAAATAAATAAATAAATACGACCATGTGTCAAAATCGGACACTAACAAGGGGTGGGGGAAAAAAATAATACAGCGCAGTATCACGATATTTTTCGTGGTAATATTGTATCGATACATGAACGTCAAGTATTTTTAATTACATAAATATAACCTCTTAACAATCCGACGGCCTGCCGCTATTCTGTCTTTCAGAGGTCGTCAGAAGACGTCAGTCTTAGCTAGAGTAAAGATATTGGTACCATATGAAATTACAAAACCTAAGGAATCCACTGGTACCAACCATGTCATGTTAGCTTGTTGGGAAGAAGACTAAATAACGCTCCAACGCACATTATATTTATTGTCACATTAACCAATAAACTACCATCTACGATGGGCCGACTGCACACCACCCACCAGTCAGTTTTAACTCCTAAACTCACTCACTCACTCCTCTTCATCCCCTATGGGACATACGGCTTCAATGAGCTCTCTCCATTGCATTCTGTCCTTGGCAGCATGTTGGGCCTCTCCCCATGACAGGTTCATCTTGTCCAGCTCCTGTATCACATTTCTGCACCAGGTGGTCCTGGTCCGGTCCTGCTCCATTCTCAGCACATGGCCTAGCCATCTCAGACGTCTGTGTGTAATTTCCTTGGTGATGCTCTGGCTACCGTTTTTTTAGTACAGTTGGTGGTTGGAGATTTTGTTTGGCCAAAAGATCTGGCCTATTTGTCTGAAGCATCCATTGTGAAAAACGTCCACTCTCCTCATATCGGTTTTGATCACTCGCTAACTCTCTGAGCAATTAACTCCTAAACACTGCCTGAAAACCGGTTAACAAGCAAAAAGAGAAGATGAAATTGAATAATTGTAAAAGTAAGAATAATGTATAGCGAGCCGGTAATTGCTGTAAAAGAATCCCCGACAGGGCGATGCCGCACCATGACGCGAAGCGGAGGGGTCTGTCATCGCCCTGAAGGGGATTACATCACAATAATGACCAGCTAGCTGTACATTATCCCGCTTATTACACGGCTACTTACGTAAGAAATCAATATTTTGACACAAAAACGGTCCGCCAGAGTCCGACATCAGAACTGCGCCCATAGCAACGGTCTGTTATAAAGAAATAACAGACCTCAGAATGCCATGATTGACCAATCAGAATCGAGTATTCAACAGCCGTGTAATAAAACCATTTATCCATTACTACTTTACAGTGTTAAATAACCGCTAATAATCAATTCATAAGAACATATTTTAAATTATGGGTGATGTTGATGATGGAACATAATGTTGTTTCATTATAGGCCCATTTATTCTAAATAATTTAATATTTTCGCCTATTTTGCATCCCCTAAGGTTGCCTCAAATAAAATGATTTATACTTGCTGAAAAGTAGTACCAAAGCAGCCATATTCTTGTTATGTTCCCACTTTAACAGTGGGCATAGAGACTGAATGATGTTTTTTATATCATAAATAACTAATAGAAACTATAGATCTACTCATTAATTTATTACACTTCAACAAACCCTTCTGGTGATTCATCTTCAACTGACACTTCAACGGCTGTAAGAGCTTTAATTTGAAGTGCAACTCCCACAACATCTCAAGTGCAAACAATTAACCTTTTAAGACATTTTATCTTGTTTACAGTGTTTGCACCCGCAACTTACAGCACAAACGAGCACACTTTTTCCTGTTCAGGAAAAAGATGGCTTATTAGCAGTAATTACTTTCGAGTGTTGCGACACCATTTCAAGTGAACAGCCACGTTTCTGTGCAGAAGAGCTCTTCATATGTGAAGCCACAGTTGTGACAAAGAGGATGAAGGGTTAACAGAGGCTCCTTTATGCATGGTGAGAATATAGGAAGTCAGACATCACTGTGGTTAACAGAACAAACACAGCGATGCACAAAGTCCCAGTTAAAGAGGAACCACACTCATCTCTGCTGCTCTGTTGAAACTCTGTTCAAACGCCAACTAACTCCAACAGCCGTTTATTCTTTCATCATTTAGATGTTACAACTGAATTATTAAACAATTATGAAGGAGGCTGAATAATTACTAAGTAATGTAAGTAATATAATTATAGCATGTAGCATTGTGTTATAGCATTGGAATTACTTGAGATAAATGCATATAAAAAACCAAAGGTACTTTCACCATAGGGGGTATTTCTGATGTTGTTAAAAGTAATGGATAAATGGTTGAAATAGTTAGTTAAAGGTAATGGATAAATGGTGTAAAAGTTAGCTAAAAATAATGGATAAATGGTGCAAAAGTTAGCTAAAAGCAATGGATAAATGGTTGAAATAATAAGTTAAAGGTAATGGGTAAATGGTGTAAAAGTTAGCTAAATGTAATGGATAAATTAGTTGTATAAGTTAGCTAAAATAATGGATAAATGGTTGTAAAAGTTTGCTAAAAGTAATGGATAAATGGTGTAAAAGTTTGCTAAAAGTAGTGGATAAATGGTGTAAAGATTTGTTAAAAGTAATGGATAAATGGTGTAAAAGTTAGCTAAAAATAGTGGATAAATGGTGTAAAAGTTTGCTAAAAATAGTGGATAAATGGTGTAAAAATTTGCTAAAAATAGTGGATAAATGGTGTAAAAGTTTGCTAAAAATAGTGGATAAATGGTGTAAAAGTTTGCTAAAAGTAATGGATAAATGGTGTAAAAGTTTGCTAAAAATAGTGGATAAATGGTGTAAAGGTTTGCTAAAAGTAGTGGATAAATGGTATAAAAGTTTGCTAAAAATAGTGGATAAATGGTGTAAAGGTTTGCTAAAAGTAGTGGATAAATGGTGTAAAAATTTGTTAAAAGTAATGGATAAATGGTGTAAAAGTTTGCTAAAAATAGTGGATAAATGGTGTAAAAGTTTGCTAAAAATAGTGGATAAATG
>CAKAOH010030928.1:0-10858 GCA_916701665.1 Sebastiscus tertius
CTCTCTCTCTCTCTCTCTCTCTCTCTCTCTCTCTCTCTCTGTCTCTCTCTCTCTCTTTTCCTCTAACTGTTTGAGGTCTAAATCCCTCCATACTCAGAGACTTAACCCCTCTCTTTCATTTCGCCCCCTTCACTCGTGCTCGGATCTGCCAGTAACCATTAGCTGCAGCGTGTCTCTGTGTGTGAATGTGTGTGTATGTGATCAGTAAACTAATGCTTTGTCGAGTGCCACGTTCCTGGCACGTGGCGTACCTCACAGCCAGAGTAAAATGTAGGAACTGCAAATGAGCTCTCAGCATAGGCAGAGACACACACACACACTTCCTCACTTCCTCTTTAACATTTGTCTTTCCCTTTCTCTCACATACACAGAAACATAAAGCCGTATGTACATTTTATGAACTTGTCAGCAGACACGTGTAAGTCCAGTTGTGCACAAACATACTGTACATATGCACTAACTGGGATCACAGGATTTTATTGGATATTTACGCATGTGCTACCACTGAATTTGCTGAATTTACTGTTTATCAGACCACAAAGGAGACATTAATTAGCTAGCTAGCGCATCCGCGGTCCCTCTGCCTCACTCCTCACCGCTAGGAAACTAGTTTGCCGGTACGAGAGCGGTTGGCAGCTCCGTAGTCTCCTTGTAGCGAGGAAAGACGGACGGACCGTTTAGACCCAGCGCTGCCGCTGGTCACCAGCCTGCTGTTCGGCTCATAGCATGATAGCATGGTGGAATTAGCTAGCTAACTAGCCAGCCGCTAAATTTAACAACTTTGCTTGCTTCATCCGCGCTCTTGTCGCAGCGTAGGAAAGCGCATCACACGCATCGAAGCAACTCTTGAGTCATTCGAGGAGCCAATAATCAAACAACGTTTCCACCACATGACTTTTGTTTACAATTTCTGGACCATTTGAGTTTCGCCTTTGTGAACGCAAACCACAACACCAGTTGGAAAATCAAAACAATATATCATCCTTGCATTGGTTCGATTCAGGAACCGGAACTTTAGGTGTAAACCCGACCTTAGAGAATGATCAATTGTAAAGAATATCACCACGAGAACTGTCAAAGTTACCGCAATAATAACGCCACTAATTTCTTTAACGCTTTAACGCAACTTGGGATCTTTAGATTGTAGTGGGTTCAGTTTTAAAGCTAGAGTGAAGATACTGGCATCCTACTGGCATACTGAAACCTAATGAATCCATTGGTACCCACCATGTCATACTAGCTTGTCGTAAAGGAGGCTAAATAACGCTCCAAACTTACGCTACATTTTGGCGAGGAAAAACTGTCATGGCCCTTTTCAAAGGGGTCCCTTGACCTCTGACCTCAAGATACAGTATGTGAATGAAAATGGGTTCTATGGGTACTCACGAGTCTCCCCTTTACAGACATGCCCACTTAATGATAATCACATGCAGTTTGGGGCAAGTCATAGTCAAGTCAGCACACTGACACACTGACAGCTGTTGTTGCCTGTTGGGCTGCAGTTTGCTATGTTATGATTTGAACATACATTATTTTTATGCTAAATGCAGTACCTGTGAGGGTTTCTGGACAATATTTGTCATTGTTTTGTGTTGTTTATTGATTTCCAATAACAAATATATACATACATTTGCATAAAGCAAGCATATTTGCCCACTTTCATGTATTAATGTATTAAATTCTGTTATTGAACAGAAAAAAACATTTGTGATTAATTTGCGATCAATCGCGATTAACTATTTTAATCGATTGACAGCCCTAATCACCACATTACCTAATGTAGGCTATATGAAAGAATGTCAAGCTATTAGAAGAAATGCCATTTTATGCTTAATTAGCCACAGTTTTCTGTTTAAAATCAAACTTATGGTGAGAAATCCCAGGAAAGTTCCCAGGGAAGTAATAATTTAAAAAATCACACGAAAGCCAATTCATCCATACCACACAACACACACACACACACACACACACACACACACACTGTCTTTTCTAAGTAGCAATTATTAGAATACAGTCAGTGTTTAAAGATGACTTCCCCTCATTGACATGCCAGTGTGTGCATTATCTGCAGTGGTAAGAGCCTAAATGAGGCTTTTTAATTGTTAGTTTATGTAAAAGCTGCTGAATGCATGGGTAAACAGACGTCACAAGTTTATCCCCCGGGGTTTGCTCTTCTCTCTCTTTTTCTTTCTCACTTGATGGAGTGGTTTCAGATAACTTCAGACCCGCATCGCTGCCACCTCCTCACCCCTCCCTCTCTCCCTTCTCTCTCCTTCCGTTCGTCTCCGTTCATCCGTCTTTCCACGTCTCCCCCCTCGCTCATCTTCATAGCTCCCTCTCTCTTTTCCTTCCCACCTCGTCTTCCCTCTATCTTTCCCTCCCTCCCTCCTCCGGTCCCTCCCACCCGGGCCATCGGGGTAGTGTGAATCCTTTGGTAAACGTCTGTTGCCTTGCAGAGCTTGTCAGTAAAGCCAGAGCTAATTAGCGGAATCACAGAATAATTAGTTTTTCTTCTTGTCGTTTAATTCCCACCACCCTCCATCACCCCATCCCTCTCCTCCCACCTCGCCTTAGTTTTCTCTGCTGTCAACAGTCAACACTGTCACTGAGCTATGCTGTCGCTGTCTGCATTTCTTTACTTTCTATCGCCATCTAAATATGTCACTTTCTCTTGATTTCTCTCTCTGAATCTCTCGATACGTCGCTTTCCTTCTCCTCTCTCTGTCTCTTTCTACATCTCGCAGTGCCTGTCTCCCTTCTACATCTGTCTCCTCTCTCCCCATGGAGTGTTTTCCCGCCCACACCTTTTTTCTCTATTGAGGTTTCTCTTGCTGCTGTTGACTTAAACACATGGTCGAGCTTGTTTTCTCACTCCGTGCCTTCCTCCCACTCTGCTTCCATCTTCCCCTCCCTCTTCTTTTCTCCCTCTCCGGCGCACTCTTGTTTGTCCCTATAGCCGGTGTTTGTTTACACATCTATTTCTCCCTCTAGGTTGGCCGACAGTCCACTCCTTCAAAAATGATTTCCCCTATATATCCCTCCCTCCCTCCCCTCCTCCTGCCGCTTCTCTTCATCTCCTCAGGGTGGCTGTTTGCTCCCTTCCTTTATCAACAGCTTTCCCTCCATCCCCCCCTCGAGTCATTCCTCCACCCACCCTTCACTCGCTTCTCTCCCTCCCTCTTAACCACTCCTCAATTGCTCTTGTTTTGTAGTAATGATAAGGCGGAGGGAGGAAGGGGTCTCTGGTCACAACCGAGGTAATTGACTCTTTACAGCTCAGTTTTGTGCGGAGAGCGCTCCGGTTTAGTCTGGCTTAGCAGCCTCACTACCAGAGCCCCACAACGTTGTGTCAACCACTGAAGGTCTGCCATTATCTACACAGGGAGACTTTCAAAGAAGTAATATGTTAGCATAAATGAACAGATGGATGCTCTTTGATGAGCAATTATATGTCGACAGTATGCTCATGCTTTGCTCTTACCATGCCATTTAATTCATCAACACACATACTGTACACTAAATGGGTTATGTGCCGTAGTTTTTCATTTTGTAACACTATTTTATATCAACAATGGATCAGGTGTTTATGAGTAATGTAAAGGGATTGCTCGTAGTAACATTTTGGTCAACTAATAATATTCGTATTCAGCGTTCGGTCGTACTTAGCTCCACCCCCTCGTGTCACTTCTGGTTCCAAAAAACCAAGATGGCGACGGCCATAATGCCAAACTCGAGGCTTCAAAACAACAGTCCACAAGCTAATGCTTGACGTCACGTCCACTTCTTATATACAGTCTATGGTAGTGACGATCCCACAGATGGTATCACCACACTCTTCAGTTCCCCTCGCCTCTACAGAGCGTTTAGCCTCTTTTAGCTCATTGTTTTGGATTCATGGCCCCAAAATGTACTGTTATGGTTCACTCTCATCACTCCCATCAACTTAATTTCCTGGAACAGAAAGCTGTTTGTAGCAAAAATAAAGCTTGGATATACCAACAGTACCCTACCTGCCCAGCCCCACACTAAGTTAACAACTAGCTGGTGATATATAGTAGAGCATTTAGCTGCTAAAGTGCCAGAGCTATTTCTCTGGAGAGAATTGAGAACAAAAATAGATAACAGTTAAAAAGAGTGAACTTTTGACTTGTTTTTATCAGGTGAGCAGAAACACAATTTCAAATGAATAGTACGTTGCTCCATGTCTGCTGGATGTGAGTTAAGTGTGATGCTGCCAGGCTAACGTTGTTGGTATCGGTGCTGCAGGAAAAGACACAAGCTGTATTCCAAACTGCATACAATACTAGTTGTATGTAATGATTTGGCCAAAATGTAGCATGTAGTATGCAAACAAAAGCAAAATCTACAGTATGCCAAAAATACCAGAATGTCCTACTGATTTGGAAAAGAATCTCCAGTCTACCTTGCCTACTGTATCCCACAATGCAAAGCACTGGAACGGTACAGTCTGTGGTCACAACAACAGTAGCCAAAAACGGCATATTTTTTGTAGCTACTGTATTTCATCGTTAAATTCACTTCTGAAAATGTTTGAGGGGGCAGTGAGATACTTGCTCAACAACATGACCCTTTTTAGCATTACTCTAATATCTGTAGGGATATCCTTCCACTGTTTTGTTGCTGTAACCAAAAAAAGCAATTTCAGTAAATTTTGTCGAGCAATGTTTTATATTTACCATCTCCCTTCATTGATGATCCAGTTTGTCTGACTTCACTATGAGTTGTTAGAAGAAATAGTTTAAGGGTGTGGTGGAGCTAAACCTGCAGTATCTTATAAAGTAAACAAACATTGGTCATAAACAAAAAAAAATGAAAGATGTATTTGATAATATTAGAATAATGGTTTGAGTTCAGTTTTTTGTCCAGCACTTTAAGAGCTGGTTTAAAGGCTAAAGCCTAGCCTAGCTTACTGCAAAATATATTGCTTTAAGTGTTTCATAGTGCATACTACTGAGGAACTCAGTAGTACTACTGAGGAACGCAGTAGGCAGTATGCTGCCTACTGCGTTCCTCAGTAGTATGTACACACTTCCACAGTCTGTTTTGAACTGACTTCCTTACTAGAACGGGTGTGACTTGACAAGCTGATCAATACTTTTCAGTATGGAGAACATCTTCAGCTGCAGTGAATGTGCTAGCTTGGTGTTGGAAGATATACCCCGCCTTACAGGTGTACAACAGGGAACACAGTGGACACCATATTGAAACAATATATTAGCTCTCAGCATCTTCAATCTATTCGCACACCTACAGACACACACACACCATCACATAGCCATTTTGTTCAGTGTGCAACTGTACACCTCTCTCTCTCTCTCTCTCTCTCTCTCTCTCTCTCTCTCTCTCTCTCTGTCTTCCTCTCCCTCACTCTGTCCATCTGTTCTGCTGAGTCGTGCGATCAGGAGAGGGTCTATACATCACCTCTCCACCTCCCTTGGGACAATTCAGTGGAGGATGGGAGGAAAAGGAACGGGGGAGAGATGGGCCTGGTGCTCTCTCTCTCTCTCACACACACACACAAACACACACACACACACACACACACACACACACACACACACACACACACACACACCAGCAGCAGCAGCAGCTGTTAGCAATGACAGCAAATTGTTTTTCCTGCGCCTATTTGTGGTACACTACTGATTGGAAGGTCCTTTTCTCTCTCTGTGTTTGTGTGCAAGCTCAGTCACATCCATGCACACCCATGTCAGTCTGTCTGAGTGTGTGTGTGAGTTGGATTAGCGTTTTAGCTGCATTAGGAAGAGACCAACACTTAATTTAATGGAATTTCCATTTCCTACTTTTCGTGGTGTTATCCGACGAAGGATCGACGCACACACTCGTCGAGAGTCGCATAGACGGAGAAAGAGAGAGCGACGAAGAGATGGAAAGAGAAAGCGAGAGACGAGGAAAGCAATAGAGAGGAACGGAGTGTGTGATTGATGAAGGGAGGGGTATCACCAAACAAGCAAGAGAGAAAGAGACAAACGGAGTGAAATAGAGAGAATTTGGAGAAACACACAGTAATGCACCGAATGTGGGAGGGAGGGAGGCAGACAGAGAGAGAGAGAGAGAGAGATGAGGAGAATGCAATAATGTGATAAAGCAGCTGAGGAATGGAGGTTTTTCTACACTCTGACGCTTTTAGTCCCATTTCTACTTTTTACGGCAGATTTCATCATATTACCAAAGGCCATTTTGGCTCTATTGTGGATAATAGGCTGCTGTGGAATTATTGCAGATGCTGGCTTAGATAATGGTCACTCTCTCTCTCTCTCTCTCTCTCTCTCTCTCTCTCTCTCTCTCTCTGTCTCCATATTTCTCTCCCTCGCTCCGTCTCCCCTGCATTAGAGAGGGAGAGGTAAGGCAGAGGAGGTAAAGGAGGAGAGAGATTAATGGCATACAAAGATGGGCAAAGTCGGGGGCGATGGAGATAGCTGAAGGTGCAGCGCCGAGAAAGGCAGCTAAATGTGTAAGACAAAAGGATAGGTTGTGCACTGTAGATAGCGGTTTGTGTGCGTGTTCAGACTGATTTGAGAATGTTTCCTCTTAATACAATAAGTGGACAAGAAAATTGGATTTATTCATCATTATATCTCTTCTCCAGAGCGAATAAACCGGCCAGCATTCTGCAGCAGATCAGAATCAGAATCAGGTTTTATTTCGCCAAGTATATACATAGTTTGACTCCGGTTTTATGCCACTCTCTTCAATGTACTTACACAGGCTAGAAATAACAGGATAAAAGAATACAATAAGAAAATAAAGATAAAATGTCTTTATTCAATTCAAGTGTTCAGAAGTTGTAACAATACAAATAGTGCAAAGATATAAATACTGGATGGATATACATGGACTGGATGATTGTGTACAGTATGTACATGTGGAGATGTCTAACTACTGTATGTACAGTGAGTAGGATCCATATTTACAGTGACATGTATGTACATATTATAGTATGTACATAAAGTGATAGATGATATGATCATATTACAAAAAATTGCATTAAAGACTGTAAATTCTAGTTTAAAAATGTGCATTAAAGACTAAATTATAGTATGAAAATGTGCATTTAAGACTGTAAATTATAATCTAAAAATGTGCATTTAAGACTAAATTATAATCTAAAAAAAGTGCAAAAATGTTTATTAAATACTGTAAATTATAATCTAAAAATGTGCATTAAAGACTGTACATTATAATCTAAAAATGTGCATTAAAGACTGTCAGAATTATAATCTATAACGGCAGCAGCGTATATTTGGTGTTAAAGGGTTATTGACAGTGTACGACTGATTACTGTATGTAAGATGTATTCCTGAAGGCCTGCAATATGTTTAAAAAAACAACCACAGGTCTATATATATGCGTACAGTATAGAGTGTATATAAACCCGCCGCTACACCGGACTATCTCACTGGAATATGGTAGGATAGAGGGAAAGGTGGGGGGTGGAGAAATCAAGATGGAGGTAGGGCGAAGACGATGGAAGCGGAAGGGAGTCGGATGATGTGAAGACGTGAGGGAGAGGGGGAGGGAAAAGGAGGAGAGGAAAGAGCGCCTGAAGAAATGCAGGAAGAGAGAGAGAGAGAGAGAGAGAGAGAGAGATGGAGAGGAGGAATGGCAGGGGGGACAGAGAGAAGGGAAGGGGGAGCCTATTGCCCCGAGACTACAGCAGAGAGAGAAAAAGAGAGTGAAGAGAGGGGGAGAGCAAAAGAGTGATAGCCTTACAGCAGCACCTAATGGCTTCTCTGGAGAGAGGGAGGGAGCGGAGAGGAGGAGAAGGCATAATGAGGGGGCTATGACAGAGGCAGAGATAGATTTAGAGAGGTAGATGGAGGGACAGACAAAGAGAGGTGGAGGTTATACGGCCGTTCGGTAAAGATGGAGTCAAGGAAAACAGGAGGAGAGAGTGAGAGAGAGGGAAATGAAAGGGAGGGGGTGAAGACGAAGGAGCAGAATGATAGTTGCCGAGGCAGGGATGGATCCAGACATTAAATGAGCTACGGCGAGAATAAAGACGGATGAGCGTGGATGTAGAAAGACAAATCTGAAACAGGTAGAAAAACAAATGAAAGCGGGGGTGAAGTAAGGAGGAGGAGAGAGAGAGAGAGAGAAGCGCTGTTGGGCGAATGAGGCAGGCGAGAAGAGGAAGGATCAGCCCTTCAGGGTGAACAAAGAAGGAGGGAATAAATGGAAGATGGATGGAGTGGAAGGGTGGACAGAGAACAAGGGAGGAAGGGCGGCGAGGGACAGAGGAGTGGCTAGATGGAGGGATCTGAGAAAAAATAGAGATGAGCGAGAGATCGGTGGAGGAAAGGGATAGAGATTGAATGAGATGAGGAGGAGAAGGAAGGATAGATTGAGTGAGAGCAAAAAGGAAGACAGGAAGACAGGAGCACAGAGCACGTGGTGAGACAGTGACGGAGGAAATTGAAGAGGAGGTTAATCAGAGAGATGGAGGATGGCCGGATGGATAAAAAGGCAGTTTACTGTCACAACGAGAGCGAGGGAGGGGGGTGAACAGACGATCGACGGATGTGTGGAGCGTATCTTTACCTCCGTTAAGAGCCGTGTTATAGCGCCGATCGCAGCTGTGAATAATTCAAACCCTCTAGTTGGGAATTCTCTCTGGGAAGAGCCCGAATGTGATAACCTCACAGTCCCACACAACAGGACACACTCAGCTCAGTGTTTGATTTCCTCTCGCTCTCTGTTTATTGCCACCTCTAGCTACAAGCTTCGTATATTACCCTCAATACATATATATGTGCGCACAGTAGTAATAAAGGAGGTTATGATATGAAAGCGCACAGGACCGGAGAGAGTGATAGAGAGAGAAGAGAAGAGAAAGAGCAGTCCACCTGCTGCGGCTGGAAGTTGTCACTCAGACGTACCATTCTCAGCCGCCATGATTAGATTACATAGAAACACACACACACACACACACACACACACACACTCACACACACACTATCCTCCCGTTTTGAAATACACATATTTACATCCCTCACTCACACACACTCTCCCAGACATGGCCTCTCTCTCTCCCGTGTGCGCACGTGTGTCTTTAAGGTCTCCATAGCGACCGTTTCCAGGGTGATTTACTATAGCACCTGGTCCCTCTCAGGGTGGTACACTCGTCTGCTCGCCACAATCACTCCCCGGCCACCAATGATCTCATCCCTTTGCACCGCTCACACTCCCTTCTCCTCGCTTGTTGTCACGAACATGATTTACTCCTGTCTTCTGTCCTCTCGCCGCTCGTCATATTCCGCTGTCTGCGACCGTTTATCCACCTCGGTAATGATGTTTATAAGAGGGAACTTCTTGAAAGCAAAAGCAACTCTTTAGAATAGAGTCTAATCTGCTTCACAGAGTCCAAACAAACAACAGTGTCAATAACGCTGTAACACCAAACATCCACTGTATTTCACTGTACCTGTGAATTATACTTTTTTAGGGCTGTCAATCATTTCAAATATTTAATCGTGATGAATCGCATGATTTTGTCAAGTATTTAATACTCAAATAGGCTTTCTTTATGCAAATGTATGTTTCTATTTATTATTGGAAATCAATTAACAACATAAAACAATGACAAATATTGTCCAGAAACTTTCACAGGTATAAAATATGCTCAAATCATCACTTGGCAAACTGCAGCCCAACAGTCAACAACAGCTGTCAGTGTGTCAGTGTGCTGACTTGACTATGACTTGCCCACAACAGCATGTGATTATCATAAAGTGGGCATGTCTGTAAAGGGGAGACTCGTGGGTACCCATAGAACCCATTTTCATTCACATATCTTGAGGTCAGAGGTCAAGCTTTGAAAATATCCATTCCAGCTTTTTCTCGCCAAAATTATGCGTACGTTTGGAGCGTTATTTAGACTCCTTTGCGACAAGCTAGTATGACATGGTTGGTTCCGATAGATTCTTTAGGTTTTTAGTTTCATATGATACCAGCATCTTCACTCTATAGCTTTGCAACCGATCCTGCTACAACCTCCAAAAGATTGATTTCTTCAAATTTGGCACAAACATCCACTTGGACTCAAGGATGACCTGATTAGAATTTGGTGGTCAAAGGTCAAGGTCTCACAATAGACGTTATTGGCCATAACCCAAGAATTAATTTGCTAATTATGACAATTTCACACAAATGACTAATATGATAAAATAATTAAAGTGATGACATTTTGGACAGACACGGATGTGAACTGCAACTTGACTGATTGACAGAGGCATACAACCACAAGGCGGTAATTGTAGTTTTTAACATGTAAATATAATCACTGTCAATATGGATATAAGCACACTGTACACTGCCAATGCAATTACCTCATCATGTATATAAAGCAACTTGTTACATTGATAATCCCATATTCATTCCAGCACCCTTTGCACTCTGCACCATTGCATCATCTCACTGTCTACAAATTTCATTATGTTGTTTATATATATATATATATATATATATACTGTATATCAAAGTTAACCCGCAAATCTGCACTAATTTCTTTAATGCATTAAAGCAATCAATGTTTCGGAGGTTGTAGCAAGCTCAGTTTTAAAGCTAATGTGACAGCATACTGCATGCTGGCATCATATGAAACTAGAAAACCTAATGAATCCATTGGTACCAACCATGTCATACTAGCTTGTCACAAAGGAGGCTAAATAACGCTCCAAACTTGCGCTAAATTTTGACGAGGAAAACCTGGCATGGCCATTTTCAAAGGGGTCCCTTGACCTCTGACCTCAAGATTTGTGAATGAAAATGGATTCTATGGGTACCCACGAGTCTCCCCTTTACAGACATGCCCACT
>CAKAOH010030931.1:0-12755 GCA_916701665.1 Sebastiscus tertius
ACCAAGATGGTGACGGACAAAAACCAAGATGGCAACTGTCAAAAACCAAGATGGTGACGGACAAAAACCAAGATGGCAACTGTCAAAAACCAAGATGGTGACGGACAAAAACCAAGATGGCAACTGTCAAAAACCAAGATGGTGACGGACAAAAACCAAGATGGCAACTGTCAAAAACCAAGATGGTGACGGACAAAAACCAAGATGGCAACTGTCAAAAACCAAGATGGCGACGGACAAAAACCAAGATGGCGACGGACAAAAACCAAGATGGCGACAACCAAAATGCCGAACTCCAGGCTTCAAGACGTCCCTAAACCAACTGGTATTGTCACGGTGAATCATCCACTTCTTGTATACAGTCTATGCTGCTAGCTAGCGAATGGATGTTAACAATATAGGATTTATATTTTTGCAAATGTTTTATGAAGAGGGAAATGCATTCAACATGTCGGTTTGTCCAGGACACGCACAATGTGATTTAAATAACATTAAATGTAAATGTTTGTTTTCCTCCACAGTGCACCTTTAACTCCTTTAAATCATGAATTTACAGAGACTAGAAGAAAACACGAGGTGATAAAGTAATCTTAATATCTTAAATACGAACTCACAGACACTCAAATGATAACGTGTTACACATAGAAAGTATTTTTTTTACAGTTTTTCTACAGTTGCATTTACGTTTGGAGGATCCTTAACAACTTCTCTGCTCCAGTTAAACGGAGCACGGCAGCAAAAATAAAGACGGCAAACGGAGGAAATGAAAAAGAGGAAAGAATGAAAAGAGGAAGTGAGCGAGGGGGGATATAAAAACCAACAAGACAAAGAAATCACGAGTTCCCAGACTGGTGTTAAAGTGGAGCAGCAGCCGTCGGCTTCCCACTAAATCCCAGCAGCCCATTAAACTTTGAAAAGTGACATTACTGTGCTGATTAAGAATTGATCGTGAACGAGATCTCACATTGTTCGTCAGCGTGTCGGCAGGAATAACAGCGCCTCGCTAGAAACTAACCAAAAGGCAAAATAATATGGTTTAATTTGAAAAACACTGAGTGGATAAAAGACTAATTAATGTTCGCAATAATTCAGAGGATCATTTACAATCACCTTCTCAGCATCAGGGATTTCAAATGTCAACATTGTTAAAATGTCAGAATACAGCGGCAGGTGGGCAACAGAAAATCTTTACCAGGTGCAGGTGAAATTAAAGTAATTAGATGTGACATTTTCATGCCAATGAATAAATAACCTTTTTATTTCTTTATAGATCTTTTTTTTTCTATTTGCTGTTTAATAGCATTAAAGGAACTAATGGATGCATCACATACAGGGAAAATGTTGTTTTTGAAAGGCTAAACCCCAATAAATATGGATTGAAGCAGAATATTTACTTAAATTTTACAACTAAGTAGCAAAAAAATATATATTTTTTTTAAATAGTTTTATATACAGACTTATATAAATCCTGTCAAAACCCCCCTGTGATCTTTGAGCATATTTTGTATGCTAAATGCAGCACCTGTGAGGCTTTCTGGACAATATTTGTCATTGTTTTGTGTTGTTAATTGATTTACAAAAGTGAATATATACATATATTTGCATAAAGAAAGCATATTTGTCCACCCCCATGTTGATAAGAGGATTAAATACTTGACAAATCTCCCTTTAAGGTATATTTTGAACAGGTAAAAAATGTGCTAAACGCCAACAAATATGGATTGAAGCTGAATATTTAGTTAGATTTTGCAACTAAGTAGCAAAAAAAAAGAAATTTAAGTAGTTTTATATACAGACTTATGAACGTATATATTATCTAGTAATATTTGACAACCTCAGAGCAGATAAATCCTGTCAAGCCCCCTGTGATCTTTGAGCATATTGTTTTATGCTAAATGCAGTACCTGTGAGGGTTTCCGGACAATATCTGTCATTGTTTTGTGTTGTTAATTGATTGCCAATAATAAATATGTATATATATTTGCATAAAGCAGCACATTTGTCCACCCCCATGTTGATAAGAGGATTAAATACTTGACTAATCTCCCTTTAAGGTATATTTTGAACAGGTAAAAAATGTGCTAAACGCCAACAAATATGGATTGAAGCTGAATATTTAGTTAGATTTTGCAACCAAGTTGCAAAAAAATATATATTTTTAAATAGTTTTATATACAGATTACATACATACTTACATATACAGACTTATAAACGGATATATTATCAAGTAAGTGTGTTATTATGATTTTAGTTATTCATGAGCAAATCTCATTTTGACAACCTCAGAGCAGATAAATCCTGTCGAACCCCCTGAGATCTTGGAGCATATTGTTTTATGCTAAATGCAGAACCTGTTTCTGGACAATATCTGTCATTGTTTTGTGTTGTTAATTGATTTCCAATAATAAATACAAGTATTAAACACTTGACAAATCAATCTTTACGGTACATTTTGAACACATAAAAAACGTGCAATTAAATAAAAAATTGACAGCTCTACTTTTAACATGATTGAGATAATAGATAATGACAATGCACCATGTTCAGAAACTGCAGCAACGGAAACTCCAAACTTTGGGAAACATGCTGCAGAAGCATCCCAGTAACTCCGAGCTACAGAGATACAAACAACACTGATAGAACTGCAGATTGCCACTTCTAAACACTATTTGGGAGAAGCCTCTCAGCATTATCTTCAATTCAGCAGCGTTCACCTTTTCGTCCAGGTGTAAATCACTCCCTGACTAGACAGAGAGAATAAAAGCCAGCGGCAGCTCCGACTCTTCAGTTTTCCGGGACTGAGAATCTGATGCTCGACAATCTGAGCCTCACAGAACGAGGATTAGTGTCAGACTGATGATTACAGATGGACAGACAAGCTGCTCGTCTGGGAGACCGGAGACGCTTCTGTCGGTCTCACACAAGACAAAGAAACACCTGTGAGAAAATGAGCCTGATGGTTTGAAATAACTCTCCCTGCACGGTGGTATTCATTCAGCTGGTTATCACACGTCTCCCGTCTCTGTTCATGTCTGGAGAATAAAAGGTAGATGTTTTTAGGATCGACAGCTGTGATCTGCAGACGCAGCCAAAACCCTCTCAAGCTCAGTGTCCCCGGCAAACGGCAATCTGATCCAACAGTGATGGAACATTACGATGTTTTTATGCGGTAGAAGACGACGTAGTGTGTTAGCGATCCATCTTGACTAGCTGCCAGTTAGCAAGCTAAGTCCCGAAATGAGCACAAGGTTGAGCTTAATTCAAGGCTGACAGTTTATACTCGTTTCTCAACCGGTTAAACCATGTTAACGCTCATGAGGACGCATTTAGAGCCACAGACAGCTCAGTTAGGCTGCTGTTAATTCAGAGCCGTGGTCGGGACCATAGATTCTACTGATACTTCAGAGCCGTGGTCGGGGCCATAGCTTCTACTGATATTTCAGAGCCGTGGTCGGGGCCATAGCTTCTACTGATGTTTCAGAGCCGTGGTCGGGGCCATAGATTCTACTGATATTTCAGAGCCGTGGTCGGGGCCATAGATTCTACTGATATTTCAGAGCCGTGGTCGGGGCCATAGATTCTACTGATATTTCAGAACCGTGGTCGGGGTCAACTTTAAGGCTAGAAGGACTTTGAAGGGGATGCGTTGACCATATTTGTCCTTCTGGTGGTGTTTCAGTGTGTAAATGAGCACCATTAGATGGAAGCAGAGCAGGTGACATTTAGTCGTGCGTGCACATGTTGAATACCACACATAGTGGACGCTGCATGACGAAGACGATCATCGTGATTATTCCCGGTGATTTGAGGAGAGAATGACCTCAGTTTGTCTCGTTAAGAAGAGTTTCAGTGAATGAAATGAAATCTGTGAGCAGCCGAAGCGTCTCCGAACAGAGAGCGCTCAGCGAAGCATGTTTCAGCTCTCTGCCGGCGCTTCCCCGGGACGAGGACGGAAATAGAGGTGCTGCAAGTGACAAGGGAAGTGAGAAAATGGAGCGATGAATAAATCAGTGCATGGTGATGTGTAGCTAAATGGAGAGAGAGAGAGAGGGAGAGAATGCATTAGAGGAGAGAGAGAGAGAGTGGATGCCAGTAAATACAACAGCATGTCTAACATCTGAGGGATTTAGTCGCCGCTGAGCTGCACTGACCCGGGGAACTTTGGGCTTTCTGCAGAACGCATTAAAAGAGAAACACTAATATTCAACAGCGGCATCGTCTGTGCAGTCACAGTTACTGTTGTGAAACATAACCTCCTTTACAACGGCATCGTACGGCAGCTCTACCATGTCGACTGCTTCTTTCTCATCACAGCTATTTGTCATGTCTAGCGTGTAAAGCTGGCTTTCAAAGTAAACATGTTCCCTCAGCGACCAATAAAGACGGACTCTGCTTCACAGTTCGTGAACAGCAGCAGATCCACGGCCGTCCTCCAGGACGCTCCGGTCAGCAGCAGACGGACTAATAGGAGTCAAACTGAAGGTCGAACTCACGGCGAGTCACAGTGAGCGAGCAGCGCGGCGGAGGAACAACTAAAGTTAGACTCTAATGAAACAACGCGTCCGGGTGTTGTGAGTTCAGGATGATCCGGCGTCGGCCCGGAGCGGAATAACGACGAAGCTGGAAGCTGGTCTTTGGCTCAGGTGTCCAACATGTCAGTCAAACGGGATAAATCAGGTGAAGTGAGAACACCTGGGTGTCGGACCGTCGCTGGGAAACATCTGGGCACTTTACTTTTATAAAAATGAGAGAAGGAAGAAAGAGAAGGGAAGAAGACAAACTAGGAAGGGAGGAGAGAGGAAGAAGGAAGCAATGTAGGGAGAGGATGAGGCGAAAGAAGCAAGGAGGGAAGGATAGAGGAAGAAGGAAGCAACAAAGGAGGAGAGACGAAGAAAGGAAGCAAGGAGGGGAGGAGAGAGGAAGAAGGAAGCAATGTAGGGAGAGGATAAGACGAAAGAAGTAAGGAGGAGAGGAGAGAGGAAGAAAGGAAGCAAGGAGGAGAGGAGGGAGGAAGAAGGAAGCAAGGTGCAGAGAGGATATAAAGAAGGAAGCAAAGAGGAGAGGAGAGGAGAGAGGACAAAAGAAAGTAAGAAAGGGAGGAGAGAGGAAGAAAGGAAGCAATGTGCAGAGATGATTGGAAGAAGGAAGCAAAGAGGAGAGGAGAAAAGAAGAAAGGAAGAAAGGAGTGGAAAGGAAAAAAAAGAAAAATGTGGATGAGGGGAGAGGAAGAAGAAGGAAAGGAAGCAAGAAGTGGAAGAGATGAAGAAGGAAGCAAGGAAGGAAGGAGAGAGGGAGAAGGAAAGCACAGAGTGGAGGAGAGAGGAAGAAAGTGTTCGTCTCAGGTGTCCATCATGTCCCTCATGTCCATCATGTCCATCATGTCCATCATGTCCTAGGATATATAACTAACGGTGTGTAAAGAGAGAACAGCTGATCGTCGCTGAGATCAAACTGTGAAACTTTATTTCACATATTAAATATTAAATATTAATTATTAATTATCACAGCTCCGCTGCAGGCGGAAGCAGCGTTGATAATTCAAACCACATTTAATAAAGACACCGTCCCCGAGGGACAATACTCAAACTACAAATTAAAAACTAACAGAGAGAGTTACACAGAAACTATAAACTATAAACCGCTTTCAATAAAGGAGAGAAACAATCATTAACATATAGAGATACATATACTGTATATATATATCTATATATAGATATATACATACATATATAGATACATATATATAGATATCTATATATATACTGTATATAAGTTCAACATGTGAGACTGAAGCAGGAGGAGGGGGAAGGTCAGGAAGGGAGGACAGAGGAAGAAAGGAAGTAAGGAAGGTAGGAAGCAGTAAGCAAGGAAGGGAGGACAGAGAAAGGAGCGGAGGAGAGAGGAAGAAAGGAGGCAAGGAGGGGACGAAAGAGGAAGAAAGGAAGTAGGGAGGGGAGGAGAGGAAGGAGGGTAGACGATAGGAAGAGGGAAGCAAAACGGGGAGGAGAGAGGAAGAAAGGAGGTAAGGAAGGGAGGAGAGAGGAATAAGGTAGTAAGGAAGTGAAGAGAGAGGAAGAAAGGAGGAAAGGAAGGGAGGAGAGAGGAAGCAAGGATTTTGAAATCTCTCATTCAGCTGAATGTTACGCTGTCCGTATACTTTTGGCCACTTAGCATAATAAAGTGAGGAAGAGATGGGAAGTCAAAAGACAAACAAAGGGAAATAAAGAGATGAATGAGTGAAAGATGGGAAGACAAACGTGGATAAAGAAGTGATTAAATGAGACGAGAAAGCAGGAAGTGAAGCGGGAGAGCGAGGGAAGAAACGCCGCGTGATTTGTGATAACGAGGCGACATGTCGTCCATATTAAAGATGACCTCTTAATTAAACCTTTCATTCCATCTGTCCTCATTCAGACTGCTGCTCGTACGCTTCCACTCCTACCAACACCTCCTCACATCATGTCACCAACATGTCCTCACATCATGTCATACGCCTCCACTCCTACCAACAAGTCCTCACATCATGTCACACGCTTCCACTCCTACCAACACTTCCTCACATCATGTCACTGACACGTCCTCACATCATGTCACTGACACGTCTTCACATCATGTCACACGCTTCCACTCCTACCAATACCTCCTCACATCATGTCACCAACACGTCCTCACATCATGTCACACGCTTCCACTCCTACCAACAAGTCCTCACATCATATCACCAACATGTCCTCACATCATGTCACACGCTTCCACTCCTACCAACACGTCCTCACATCATTTCACACGCTTCCACTCCTACCAACACGTCCTCACATCATGTCACCAACACGTCCTCACATCATGTCACACGCTTCCACTCCTACCAACACATTATGTGAGACAGCGAGGCGATGCAGAGAGCAGAACTGTACATCATGTAACGGATGAGCGTATATAAATAACTGTACATCAATATGAAACACACATTATGTAAAACAGATTATACAACACCGGGAATAAAGAGGACACTTTGAGCTTTTCACAAATGTCCTAATGTTCCTAATATGTCCTCATTTCTAAGTATGTCCCCACCTTTTAAAAATACTCCCAATTATTTCAACATATGTCCTCACTTTCCCCTAAAAAATGTCCTCACTTTCCTCAAAATATGTCCTCCCTTTACCACCAAAAATGTCCTCACTATCACAAAATATCCTAATTTTCAGAAAATGTTCTAACTTTACAAAATGTCCTCACTTTTCCAAAAATGTCCTCATCTTCCCAACATGTCTTCACAAATGTGCAAATTTTTCACAGACGTCTCAACTGTTCAAATTTGTCCTCACCATCCCGAAATGTTTACACTTTTGAAGAAATATACTAATTTAACAAAACTGTCCTAAACTTCCAAAAGCGTTTCACAAACCTGCTCACTATCCCAAAATGTCCTCACTTTACAGATAAATGACACTGATGTCATTCACACAAACTGCAACAGGAAATAAACTGGGACACATTTAGAATGTTTAAACTGCTTCACTCAGCATCTTCTCTACTGTGACGTTATAAACCGTAAATCAGGAACCACCCGGCAGGACTCTGTGTCCTCCCGTGAGACCTTTACCGTCCCCAGAGGGCCCGAAACCAGAAACGGGGACATGAGAGGACACATGTTGTCAACAGTTGGAGGGCAGTAAACCAGAGTGGGGGGGGGGGGAGGGGGAGGGGGAGGACAGGGGACGGAGTGATGGACGGAGACACATCATTAAAGATATCCGGCGGATCTGAAGGAGGGAACGAGTCTCCACCTCCTCCTCACCTCCCCGGTCTCCTCCTATCGCTCCCTTCACCTCCTCCTCTCCTCCCCGGTCTCCTCCTCCTCTCCTCCTCTTCTCCTCTCTTCCTCCTCCTCCTCCTATGTCTTTGTCTTCGGGTCCACCGCTACGTGTCGAGGTGTCTCATGACAGAAGCTCGCCGGGGCCCAAAACAATGAATATCATGAATATCTATAAATAAAGACGAGGAGGAGGAAAAGCTCAGGCGACCTTTTGAATGTTTAAACTCCTTCTCTTCTTTCCTTTCCTCGCTTCCTTTCCTCACATGATGTCATCGCTGCCCCTCTGAGTGACTGACAGTGATGAAGCGTGATGAAGCATGATGAAGCTCTCATTAAAAGGACAATAAAACACAGAGAGAATAATCAATGCTTTAGTGGCGCTACATCATGAGTCTTGTGTTTGTGTGTTTGCATATGCAGATGTATGCGAGTGTGTGTGTGTGTGCGTTGGCATCCGTCCAACAACACACAAACACACAGCGGGGGGGCCATTAAACTGTGATTGGCGGCGAGGCCTCAGCACAGCGGGAGAGCTGCAGGCTTTTATGATTACGGACGCGTGTAAACAGATACACGTGTTGCTTTTAGGCGTCTGCTGTGAGAAACAACAACGGTCCTGACCACGCCGTCACGCCGTCACACCGTCACACCATCACGCCGTCACGCCGTCCGCTCACTGGCAGCCACACACTCTGACTGTTGATCAAACACGCAAATCTCTCGTCCCCTTTTTTCGTTATTAGCAGAAAGACAAAACATTTTGGTGATTTCTCTAAATGACAGTAATCAGATTAGACTAATGACAGCGCACCATAATAAACCATTTATAACAACGGTTCCTTCTTTAACAAGACAAAGAGACTACAGACTAAATCAACCTTAAAACACCCTTGAAGTGACTTAGATTTGCTAGAGCTTTCATAGTTGACGCGATAATAACTCGTTAAAATGCCACTAATTTCTTTAACACATTAACGCAACTTGTGATTTTTTAAGTTGTAGCAGGCTGAGTTTTAAAGCTAGAGTGAAGCTACTGGTATCATACGTCACTAGAAAAACGTTTGAAAGGCTAAACACCAACAAATATGGATTGAAGCTGAATATTTAGTTAGATTTTGCTGCTAAGTAGCAAAAAAAATGTGTATTTTTAAATAGATTTATGAACAGATTTTTGTATAACTTATCCAGTAAATGTGTTGTTTAGGGCTGTCAAAGTTAACTCGATAATAACTTGTTAACGCAAATTGGTTTTAACATTAGGTTTAGGCAACAAAACTACCTAGTTAGGCTTAGAAAAGATCGACTTGGTTAGGTTTGGGAAACAAAACTACTTAGTTAGGTTTAGAAAATATTGATTTGGTTAGGTTTAGGCAACAAAACTACTTAGTTATGTTTAGTTAAGATCGACTTGGTTAGGTTTAGGAAACAAAACTACTAAGTTAGGCTTAGAAAAGATTGATTTGGTTAGGTTTAGGCAACAAAACTACTTAGTTATGTTTAGAAAAGATCGACTTGGTTAGGTTTAGGCAACCAAACTACTTAGTTATGTTTAGAAAAGATCGACTTGGTTAGGTTTAGGCAACAAAACTACTTAGTTAGGCTTAGTAAAGATCAACTTGGTTAGGTTTAGGGAACAAAACTACTTAGGTTTAGAAAAGATTGATTTGGTTAGGTTTAGGCAACAAAACTACTTAGTTGGGTTTAGGAAAAGATTGCAGTTTGGGTTAAAATCACACTGTATGTACAGAAGTTATGTGACAAATAAATAGAGACAAATAACGCTGAGTTGTGGTTTCCCGCGGGACATGAACGTCGGTCTCCTGGTGAAAGTCTGGTGTTTTTCGACCCACCCATCCACCCGGACCTCCTCCCTCTTTATACTTCCTGGTTCACGATTACGTGGATCACATAAGAACTGATTTTGTGCCGACCATCACTCACTAAAAATGTGAAATCGGTGTCTATGTACACGAATCAATACATACTATAAACTTCGTGACAAACTGCCGTGCGACCGGGCTGGACAAGGACGAGTTCCTGCACTGCAATAATAACCGTCCACCCAATAATCTCTCCGAGCCTCTGAGTCACAGATTAAATTTTCTAGGAGCAAAGTGCAGCATTTGGACGGGTGAAGATATTAAAATCTGAGTCAGAGTGATAAATTATTAGAAGTGGGTCACCAGCTGTCAGCTCGGAGGGGAGAAACACTGCTGCGCCTCTCATATGATTTGTTTTTTTAAAAAAAAATAAGAGCTCCAAATTGAAATTGAATTTCCTGTGTGATCTTTACTCCTCATTACAGCCACACAAACACAAACTCTGCTCGGTGCTGCAATAAAAGCTCAGACGTACTTCTCTGCACGTTGTTTCTGCTGCTAATACATCAGACACACGCAGGTACTTCACGAAAAGTCAAGGCCAAGGCTGAGATTTAGAGGGAGACGACTGCTAGAACGTTAAAGAGCCATGCTAGTCACCGTCACCAGCATCATTTAGCCGTTTAGCACACTTCAGACGTATCGTATCTGAGCCTCAGATGTCAGTGTGAAAGCCTCGTTTCTTTCCTCACAAAAAGGGGGCGCGGCCTCGGAGATGACGCCACGCCAAAGAACATTTATTTAAAGAAGTGAAAGTTGGTTCCATTGCAACATCAGCGCCCAGCAGCGGAGCTACGCTTCCGCTGTTTTGGACTGAAAGCGACTACCAGACTGCCTAAAAAGTGCCGTACAAAAGTAAAACAAAATTATTTTTATTCTACTGTCATATTCTACTGAAATGGTCTGTGTTGAACAATAAAATATTATAGATATAATGAGTGTTTCAGTCCAAAATGGCGACAGCCGTTATCAAAAAACACCAGAGTTTTGTCTCTATACTCTTTGGCAATGCTGCTGGTCTGGTCTATAACTTGGAGCCATGACGCCATGCTGGTCTGGTCTATAACTTGGAGCCATGACCCCATGCTGGTCTGGTCTATATCCTGGAGCCATGACGCCATGCTGGTCTGGTCTATAACTTGGAGCCATGATGTCATGCTGGTCTGGTCTATAACTTGGAGCCATAAAGACATGTGACTCGGTGATGGAGCCGATCATCATCATCATCATCTTCTTCTTCTGCAGGAAATGATGGTTTAATATTTAAACAGCGTCCTCTCTTATCACGCAGCAGGATAAGAAGAGCGGCTTTATTTGTGTGTCCATGATGTGAGGTCTCCAGGTTGTTTCTCGCTCATTAAACAGCATTAAAACTCTCTCAGCCTCTGGAAACCACGTACTGTATCTCCGACTTGTTATATTTTTGAGCTTGGCGATGATGGTGCACCTTAAAACAGGAGATTCTTGTAACTAATATTCTGTTTATATATATTAAACTTGCTTCAACTATGTATGGAATACTACTCTATTTCTATGTATATGAGCTTCAGGTTATAGTCAGTCATACTAGTTAAAAAAACAACTGTAATTTTTGCAGGAATGTCTCCACAGATACCCGTTTCATAACACTACAAATATATAAATATTGCAATACTTTGTTGGTAGACAGTGACTTCACCCCCCCGAGACCTGCTGCTGGGATTGTGGGCGATGCTAACCGACTTTACTGTCTTTCAGAAGCTCTTGCAGGCTCAGGTATCTGAATATTTCTGCATACTGGGGGCCCTAAGCAGTCTCTGAATTATATAAATTGTGTATCAATGTAAAGCTGAGACTCTAGTGGATCCAATGAGCCCAACTGGATTCATGTGTGATGATGTTAGTCCCCATAGGAGACATGAAACTTGACCTCACTGTATCAAACGACCTGTGGTGACCTCTAGGATAATCACAGCCTCATGAAGCTTTACAGCCACAAACTAGAGACCTAGAGCATTCAGAGGATGGATGGATCAAACTAGAGACCTAGAGCATTCAGAGGATGGATGGATCAGACTAGAGACCTAGAGCATTCAGAGGATGGATAGATCAGACTAGAGACCTAGAGCATTCAGAGGATGGATGGATCAAACTAGAGACCTAGAGCATTCAGAGGATGGATGGCTTTCCTAGCTTTGATTGACATTAAGGGGGTTTCTGGGTAGTTTACAGAACACCACTGCTCGCTATCCAATCGCCAAAAAAATGCAATTCTTGCAGAAAGTTTTTGAAATCCCAGCATGGCTGTTTCTCTGGTGTTCCTCAAGGTCTCGGTGTCTTAATGTGGTATTTTGAAGGGATTATTGATCATTTTTATCATTTCTACAGAGGTAAAAAATGATTCAATTTAGCCCTAAATCTGTGGAACAACTGGTATCAAATGCATCTCAGATTAATCTTCAGGTTCCAGCTTTCAGATGATGTTCACCACTTCTATGTGACGTCTACTGTTGACCTGCTATCTCCCCCTAAAGACCTCCTGGACCCCCTAAAGAAGACTAACACCAGCTCCATCTATTTAAATAAAGATCACCACTTTAACATTTATGTTGTTTGTTTTTGGGTTTGTGTGTCTGCAGCTTCTGGTCGGGATGAACTCCTGTAAACTCTCCTCTTTAGTCTCATCTTTAGTCTCATCATCTCATCTTTAGTCTCCTCTTTAGTCTCCTCTTTAGTCTCCTCTTTAGTCTCCTCTTTAGTCTCATCTTTAGTCTCATCATCTCATCTTTATTCTCCTCTTTAGTCTCCTCTTTAGTCTCTTTAGTCTCTTTAGTCTCATCTTTAGTCTCATCATCTCATCTTTAGTCTCATCATCTCATCTTTAGTCTCCTCTTTAGTCTCCTCTTTAGTCTCCTCTTTAGTCTCTTTAGTCTCATCTTTAGTCTCATCATCTCATCTTTAGTCTTCTCTTTAGTCTCATATCAACTTCTGCCCTCCAAGAGTTGATTCAGAGTCCCTCCATTTAACCCCATCAGGCTAAAGATCACTTTTGTCCATCAGTCCATCTTGTGGCTAAA
>CAKAOH010030941.1:0-34047 GCA_916701665.1 Sebastiscus tertius
AAATATGATAATGGTAATAGAAGTTAATATAGTATATATCAAGCAATTCATCAAAAAATTAGATGTACAAAATAAAACAATTTGCATATTATGATTTTTAAAAAAGAACCTTTTGTAATGATAATAGTCAAATTTAGCAGTTTAAATACAGAGCTCCACAGTGCTTTACAGATAATAAATAAAAGCAGCTATGTAATGAATTGTATTTGAGTCACATGTTCATTAAAATGAAATACAAATAAAAAACACAAAAAATGGAAAGCGTGTGTAAAAATGTTTGTTGATGTCGTCTCTGTTACTATTGGTTGACCGTATACATCCCCGTCCGGTTCTTCATTGGTTTATCCAGGTCTTCCTGTAAGAGATGCATCACAGAATTAACTACAGAGTGATTATTTACCTTAAAACAACAGTTTAACATGTTGGGAAATCTTGCTTGGAGTCTTAAAGCTGCAGTTGGTAACTTTGAGCAAATATGATAAAAAAGAAGAAGAATTTATTTACTCTAAACCGCTGAGCATACATACGAACACACAGCTTGTCTGTAGCTGTTGTTTTTTAATTTTATTTATTATTATTATTATTATTATTATTATTATTATATGGATTTTGTTTGTTCCCTTAACAAAAAGAGATGAAAAACAAAATGTGTAACAAAATATTAATAAGATTTGCAAATATTACCAAGATGAAAATGTATTACTAATAAGCTCCGAGGTGAATCTAGCAATGAATATTATGTTTTGGTAACAGTTACTACAATTAAGTGGTGTCACTAAGAAAATGTGTCATGTCTAATTACTACAATGCTACTTAAACTAGTTAAACGTTTCTAATGTTATAAAGATATTACTAGCAAGTACTACTGTGTTACAAATAGTTAACAAAATAACTCCTGTTAGAAAAGATAATATAGTTACTAAGATAGAGCAAAAAAAAGAGAAATTGAGAAAATAAACAATAGTTAAATAAGTGGGATTATTTTTTTTACTGTACGTATATACATGTCATTAAGAATATAACTTCAATTCAATTCAATTTATTTTTATATAGCGTCAAATCACAACAGAAGTTATCTCAAGACACTTTATATATATATAGCAGGCCTTAGACCGTACACCATAACTACTTCTACAATACTTCTAACCTGTGAGGGTAATGATTTACTAACGTCTGAATAGGTTATCTTGACAGTATCCACTAACAAAAAGCTAAAGTAAATTGCTTGTAAATAAACTCAATTAACACTTAGACTCACACCCACTGACAGCTTTTGTTGGTTCATTTCCATGTTGTCATAGTGACAATCACATTACAGCTATTATTCCTGTTCCCTTTGTAAATGTTGACTGTGACTCATTATAATACAAAACCTGAATTACAAAAAACCTCCCCAAGTCAATACACACCCATTGATATTTAACATACGTCACCCCGTGTTCAGGACACACCAGGTATCTAATGCAACGCTGCAAGAAATATCTGTTGTATATGTATTCTGTGGTCCTTCTTAAAGCTGTACTGATGCTGTGTTGTTTTCATTATAATCTCTCAGTCCTATACATTACTGTACTTTAATATAATAGCGACTCATTGAAATCGGTTGAGAAATGTAGACGTTATAGTGCTTTTTATCCAGAAAAACAGCAGCTCCCCCGTTCACTTGTATAGGGTTACAGGCCAGTCTTGTCCTGTCCAATATGGCGCCCACGTTGACGTATCACCGCAGCGGGCTGAGGCGTCCAATGCGGCGTCTATGTACCACTTCTCGTTAAGTCGTTACTGCCAAACCTCACCTCAGTGAGTCCATGACTTGCCATAAATCGGGTTAGTTTAACAGCCACATTGGCAACGGTACAGATGAAAATGGCTGCCGCTCTGACCGTCCTACATCGTTGATTTGAATGGAAATGTCTGTTCTACTCTATATTCTATTTCTATGAGATGAACTCTCCTCTGCTGCAGGGAAGAGACTCTTTCCCAGGCGTCACATTACATCACACAAAGACACATCCAACACACACTCTGCAATGTGTGTGTGTGTGCTTTTTTGGTTTAGCTGCAGTTGTGAGAACCAGCTCCTGACAGACCACTGTCCCTGTGAGGACATTACCGTTTCAATGTGTCCCTGTGAGGACATTACCGTTGTGATGTGTCCTCACAGATGTCTGTATTTAGAGATATTTGACTTACGTATCGTTTCCCGTTGGACCCGTCGAAGCGACCGTGCGTGGTGTACAGAGGGATGTCATCTCTGTGGGTCAGATGGTCGTAAGCACCGGTGTCGTTGTGGCGCCCCTTAAAGCAGCACCACCACACCAGCTGCAGAGGAAAAACACTGACTTCATTAGCCGTATGACAAGAGTCTCTTTGCATATTAGTACAATGAGTATGAGGTAGTGTAGCCCATTGGTTACCTTAGATAATATCTAAATACAGGAATACACCTAGCAACACCTCTGAAGCTCAATTAACATGTCAAGAAATCATTTCAGTACATTACTCCTCCTAAAACAACAAACGGTGGAACCCTTTCACAAATAAAATGGAAAAAACTGTCTATTTATTTTTGCCAGAGCAGCTGTTTCCGAGGTCCAGACTCCCTTTAGAAAAGTGTCTGACAGTCTGCCCCGCTCAGTTCTGGTTCTGGTTCGCCCATGCCTCCCTCCCCTCCAGCGGGTCCAGCGATACGGCCTTGGCTTCCAGCAGTGTGGTGTCGGTGTTAACTCCCAGCGGGGACCGACGGAGCAGCAACCCACCTACCGCTGGAGCTAGCTTGTCAGTCTCCAGACAAGCTAGCTAGCTATCTAGCCAGTTCCGGAGACAGACAATCTAGCTAGCTAACTAACGTTAGCCAGCCGTCTCCTCCTGAAGTAGTCTCCAGCGCTGTAGGGGTCGGCTAATCTGGTCTCATTGGTTAATGTTAACTTTCTCAACTAACACTCGTGATCCTGGAGAGTGAGTGACAGAACATATTGAGAGAAACTAGTATTGTCTTCAGCCATTGTTAAAAAAAAAAAACAAGCCAACAATACTTGCTAGCCAGCGTTAACTAGCTAACTAACTGCGTCAGAGGTCTGCGACGATATCGGCAACCCACCCGACCCATCTTGAAACACGGACCCTGTGACGTTTACAATGCATTGTGGGTGTGACTTTTTGTCGTGTCATCATCATTCCTATCTATACAACCAATTTGTTTATGATTAAATTGTTAACTAGAGGACAATAGTGGGGTACCTAAGCTAAAATGTTCACAACAATTGTGCATTTTGCGATAAAGGCAACACATATGGCACAGATGTAGGTTTATATGTTTGTATGAAAAGTAGGGCTGTCAGTCTATTCAAATATTTAATCTTTTGACAGCCCTGATGAAAAGATATAGATATTGGGCCACTGCAAATTTGACCCCTGAGGCCCATGGCAGCCATTTTTTCAAAATGGCCTCTAATCACAGTTAAACGTTTTTCTCATGTTAAAAGATTTTAAAAAGCATCCTTAAAAAAATAAAGATGGAAACATGACTTCTGGCATCTAATCTAATCAGCTTGAATACACCTTGGAAATCATTAAGAGTCATAAAATCAGTTTTATGCAACATTTTGGAATATTTGGCCCCTATTTGGCAGCCATTATGGAAAATCGCCGCCCTCACGGGCCAAATGTGTAGTGCCCTGATATCTATATCTTTTCATAAACATATTAACCTACGTCTGTGCCAAATGTGTTGCTTTTATCGCAAAATTATTATGCTTAACTGCCTTGCTACAAAGTTCTTCATAGATCTTAATTTTGCTCTCAAAGTTCACCAGATTGACGTATTTAACTTTAAAACGTACAAAATGTCCTTTCTTAATGCATGATGTTTCCAAAGTCAATGAGTAATCATGTTAAATAATCTCAATATTGACCAAAATAATCGTGATTATGATTTTTGGCGTAATCGAGCAGCCCAACTCACCAGTCCGATGAGCAGCAGGAGCAGCAGCAGCAGAACCAGAGCAGCCAGGACCAGCAGAGCAATCCCCCATCCCGGTACCCCGCCACTGGCCAGGGACGGGGTCGTGCTCTGCGATGTGATTGGTTTGTTCGGGGAAACAGAAACAGGTGAGCTGCTGGCTGTTGTAGTTCTATTTGTTGTTGCTATGGTAACATTAGACGTCGTCACGGTGGATGTAGAGCTGACATGAGTGCTGTTGTCGGGGGAAATCGTCGCAGTGTGTGTGGTGTTGGCGGTGTTTGGTGTCTCCGTAGTTACAGAAGAACTGTTTGGAGAGTTGGTTGTCATGGTAACGGTTGTTGCGTTTCTGTCGGAGGTTGTTGCATTGGTGGATCCATGTGTTACTGCTGCTGTGGTGTTACTGGTGAGACTGGGACTGGACTTGGTGACGTTGGGACCAGTTGTGGTGTTACTGGTGAGACTGGGACTGGACTCGGTGACGTTGGGACCAGTTGTGGTGTTACTGGTGAGACTGGGACTGGACTCGGTGACGTTGGGACCAGTTGTGGTGTTACTGGTGGTACTGGAACTGGACTGCGTGACGTTGGGACCAGTTGTGGTGTTTATGTTGGGGTCAGAGGTGGCCGAGCTGACGGTGTGATCTGTTGTCACGGAAACAGCGTGTGTAGAAACATCTGGACTGCTGGTGACTGATGAGATTGTTGTCTTGGCAACGGTCGTAGCGGAAGACGCTAGAGAATAATAAGAAAAAAACATATAAAGAGAACGGAGCTGACGGGAGAGCTAGCGACCACCTTGGAGGAGTTAGAGGAAGTATACACGTGTGACTACGTCCGGTTTTCAAAATAAGATGTTAACAAAGGGAACTGTATACACAAATTACATCTATGGAAATAAGATTGATTGGATTATATTCACCAGAGGTATAAAACATAACATGTCCCTTAGAAATTAAAAAGAAAATACCACCAATTTGTGAGGGAAATGTCTTTTTTCTTTGATTTTTGGGTTGCTGGAAAGAAATGTAATAAATACCTCCTGACAATGACTGATATATTTGACTTCAGGACATCTCTGACTACATACATGCTGAAAATCAAACATTTGTACTGAATTAATTTAGATATTTTCCAAAGTAAAAGTCCCTAGAAGTGTGTGATTCAACTTTTTCCCATGGTCTAGTGTTAAAAAAGTTAACAAAAATCACAATAAATAGTAATATTGAATCACAATACTTAAAAATCATAATACATATTGAATCGGCACCCAAGTATCATGATAGTATTGAATCTGGAGATAAGCGTATCGTTCCAGCCCTAATAAATACAGATAATTACAATCATCCTTTTCTTAAAAGATTGTATAATATCAATACTCTTAGCTGATACAAACATTGCAAGAAAAATACCAATGACCATAAATACAGAATTCATTCACAGTATTCTTCAGCAAAAACACTTTTTCATCTGAACTCATCAGAAAGGTTCAATATCCAACAAAGTCATCAGATTTTCATTATTCAGACTAATCTCCCAAAACAGAGAGTATTCACCTCCGTCACTCAACATCAATAAATAACCTGAATCTAATTTCACAATCCGTCTGTGTTTGAACTTCCATCCAAAAACTACATTTTCAGTTGTTCAGGAGATATCGATGGACATCTTTCAGTGTTTTCTGACATTTTATCGACTGATTTATCCACCAGTTAATCTACAAAATCATTCAGCAGAAAAGAATCATTAGTTGCAGCTGTAAATAGATATTATAAACTCCTCCACAGTCTATAAACTGATCTCTCTCATCTCTTTGACCTCTAGTTTGAGCTGTGTGGGAGTTTTCTGTCAGCTAGAAAGTCGGTTTTCATTCTACTTTGAGCCTCAATTAAACAAACTCTGAGTATAAAAGTGTTGTTCTTACCTGAGGCGATGATGGCGACAGCGATCCAGAGTGCGAGCAGTGTCTCCATCTTTCTGCAGGAAGTCCAACAGTTTGTGACAAAGATCTCAGTGTGAGCGGCTGCTGGAGTCTGTTTCCACCCAGAGAAAGAGTCCTTTATAAACCTGCCTCACCTGCACACAGGTGGAGGAGGGAGGAGGAGGAGGAGAGGAGGGAGGAGAGGAGGGAGGAGGAGGAAAGGCTGCCTGGCACCCTCCCATCAGGCTCACCAGGACCAGAGCTCCACTCTGTGGTCACAGTTTGTCTGGTTACGGCTGAGCTACAGTGAAGTGGTTACATTTTTTGTTTTCATTTAATCAATCTATGCAAAGATAAAAATGCATTTGTTCGTCCTCCTCGCCAAACTGTGTCCAGGATTTTAGATATTCAAGAAGTATGTGAGACCAAAACAGATTTAAAGAAGGACCTCCTGATCGTTGTGGGCAGCCGGAAGGAACTTTTGATTTTATTTGGGCTGCAACTAACGACAGTTTTCATTAGTGAATAATATTATTTTTTTTATTAAATTAAAAACAGAAACCCAAAGATACTCAGCTTACTATGATAATCCAGCAACACAGAAGTATTTCTCTGCAATATTTAATCTTTGAACTTCCTGTCTACAATGTTTTCTGTTACTTGCGATCATCTTTACCTGCATTTTAACAAATATCTGATCAGTATATAATATTATAATCCAACGTACCTATATATATGTATATAGGTACGTTGGATTATAATATTGTATGTATATATTATAATATTGTATGTATGTGTGTATATATATATATATATATGTATATATATATATACACACACACACACACAACATATATATATATTTTTTACCCCTACCAGGAGCTATAACCCCATAATTTATTATGTCTTCAACTGTGCAATACTGACTTAACAGTGCAATAATTTTGTGCAATAATTCAGCTGTGTAATAATCTGGTTTGCTCTAGCATTAAACTTACAGTAGGCAGTATATTTGTGGCATCATTGGGCAAATGTTCCATAATAACCCTTCAGCATATTGTAATTCAAGTGTTCTGAGAGAAAACTAGACTTCTGCACCTCCTCATGGCTCTGTTTTCAGGCTTTAAAACATCTGGCCTGACGGGAGACTTTGACCAATCACAGGTCCTTTCAGAGAGAGCGTTCCTATTGGCTATAATCATGTTGTAGTGTATGGTTTAGCTGTAAAATGAGAAAGTTTGTGACGGGGCAGCCATTGTAAAATCTGTTGAAGGAACGCCAAGTTCAACGCTCTCTCAATGAAATGACCTGTGATTGGTCAAAGTCTCCCGTCACAGGCTAGATTTATGAAGCCTGAAAACAGAGCCATGAGAAGGTGCAGAAGTCTAGTTATCTCTATGCGCTGTGGGTAAACCACGGAGGCATGGTGGTATTGACTGATTGGATTCAGGTGCGTCGCACAGCATGACTCAGAGTAATGATGGCAGCGTGTTACTCTGACACATTTACTTTGTTATGTTAGAAAACAAACGGACAGATAGAGCATGTCCGACTAAAGGTTTTGACTTTGGAAGCACGTCATCTAATGTTACACCGGAGCCAGCGTACAAATACCGACCACAACAAACAGTCAACATGAAGTGTAAAACCTTCCTCTATGAGTTATATGAGTTATATGAGTTATATAAGTTATATGAGTTATATAAGTTATATAAGTTATATCAGTTATATAAGTTAAATAAGTTATATAGCAATAACAGTGTTTTTATCCGGTTCTGTGGTTCGTTGTCCATCACAAGGAAACGGTTGGAAAAAAGTCACGGTATAGTTTGTCAAAAAGTCATATAGTGTGCCGAAAAAAGTTTAAAAAAAGTCATAGAATAGTATGTTGAAAAATTTCATGAATAAAAGTCGTACTATAGTATGTTGAAAAAAAGGTCATAGCATAGTTTGTTGAAAAAAAGTCATAAAAAAATCATAGTATATAATGTCAAAAAAAGTCATAAAAGTCATTACAAGCCAACACCAGGATTTCCAGTAGCTCATTAGCTCAGCTAATGGGAGTACGACTGGACCTTTTTCTTGGGGAGAAGCAATACAATCACACACCTGTTGTCCAACTAAAGGGGACTGCAGGATGCAGAAAGTGTAATCTGTCAGGAAAATACCCCGTTCTGGTGCAAGGCATGCCAAGTGCCCTTGTGTGGTATTTTTTTCCCCGATATTCAAGTTTAATTTTTGTTTTAAGGGCTAATATCCCCTATTACAGTTTATAGAAGTCTTTATTGATTCAGCTGTATTTGTATAAACTGTCGGGAAGTTTAATTTATAACAAAGCGTCATATTTTGTAAACTCTTCATATGTTTTATGTGTAAAGTTTTTAATTTCTAAAGTAACTAAAGCTGTCAGATAAATGTAGTGGAGTAGAAGTAGCATGAAAAGAACACTGAAGTAAAGTACTTCAAATTTATATTTAAGTACAGTACTTGAATAAATGTACTTTTGTTACATTTCATATCTGTAAATACTGTCTACAGGTAGTATGAAGTCGGGATGCAGCATCTATTTGTTGGGGTTTTCCCATTCACTTCAACAGCTGATGACAGCAGCATCTAGTGGCCGTTAGAGGAACTGCAGTAGAATACAGAGTTTAAAATGATCTTTATTGATTAAGACAGCAGTTGTTTTATTTCTACAGCGTTTGGGATTAACATGAATCTGGAGGCAGGACTTTGTAATGATGATGTCATTAGTTTAGCTGTAGGCGTCTTTCTCAGTCTGTGATTGGCTGGATGGTGCAGCCAATGGGAGCTCAGGGGTCAGCGCAGGCTGGACAGGCTCCGCCCCCGAGTCACCTGGGGAAAGAAGGACAGGTCAAAGCCACCAAAACCCCAATAGATCATGTGTGTGTGTATATATATATATATATATATATATATATATATATATATATATATATTTATACGCTGGCTAGCAAGTACTGTTGGTTTGTTTTTTAAAGTAGAGCAGGATAGAAGAATCAACAGAGTAGAGATTAGAGTCCAGTAGAGTCCTTGTCTCACCGCTCAGACTGGTCAGTCTGGTCCCCAGTTGGCTCCAAAAGGAGCAGGAGCTCTGACTCAGACCCTGATGATGTTGGAGGGCGGGGCTTAGCTGCAGGTAGGTGGGCGGGGCCTCAGAGGACAGGACCTGCTGCCAGCGGGGCAGAGTTGACTCTGCCCATACACGTGACGGGTTCGGGTTCCTGAGAAAAAAACAGGAAAAATTAACTTCATTATCTAACGAGCACTAATGTATTTTTTTTCAGAATAGTCCCCTAGAGATTTCAAAATAATTTTTCTGAGATTTGACATTGGCGTTAATATAACGAGCATTGTGTTAATCTAAAAAACGTTATCTAACTAGCGTTATCTAACTAGCGTTAATATAACAAGCATTGTGTTAATCTAACTAGCGTTAATATAACTTGTGATAATATAACAAGCATTGTGTTAATCTAACTAGCGTTAATATAACTTGTGATAATATAACATGCATTGTGTTAAACTAACTAGCGTTATCTAATTAGCGTTAACACAACGAGCATTGTGTTCATCTAAGACACAGTTATCTATAGAGCGTTAATATAACTAGCGTTACTATAACGAGGGTCATCATTAGCTCATTAATAATGTCGCTGAGTGGTTTATTAGTGTTTATGTAATGAGCGTTAATCTGACCCGGTCCTAATGAAGCTGGAGACGTAGGTCATCACGACCACAGAGAGGCGTCGGTCAGAGGAAGTGAAACGTTGAGAGCTCATTGGATGATGAGGTGTCCCAAACACAAACTGAACGTCAAGAGGAACAGACACATCGGCCCTGCACACAGGAAACAATCAATATCTTTGATCAGTACGGATCAGTTCAGTTGATGACACAGTCACAGAGAGTCTAACTGAAGATAAGTTCAAGGTATGCTAACATTAGCAAGTGAGCTAACTAAGCTGTGTTTAGTGTTAACTAGCAAATGTTAGCATTAGCGTAACAGTAAACAATGGGTACCTGTTGTGAGAGCTGGTGGCAGGTTGGTGGTACAGGAAGACGTTAGCTTTGCTGCTAGCCCAGTGGCTAGCCATCTGCTGACTGGGACAGATGATGAACAAATCTCTGCAACACAAACAGTTCATCTTTTTGTTTAGAGTTTGGTAACCACGGCTGGATACCAAATCTTTGTACTTTTTTTGATTCAAGTAAGGCTTTGTAGAAAAGTGCTAGTGTAAATACATTTAACCAGTACCCAGCAGTAATGTACACACAAGATTAAAAACTGAACTGAATGAAGTTTTTATGTGACCTGGTGGCGTTGTTGAGCGCTCTGGAGAACAGGTTGTATCCCGCAGGTGAGGGACCATGATCCAGAGAGTAGAACCAGCCTGCCGCCTCCTTCAGCAGGTCACTTCCTGTCACTCCGCCCAGCGAGCGACTCAGAGCCTCGTAAAACGCCGTCTTCCCGTCAGCTCGACCCTGCAGTGCCTCAAAGTCCTGAACACAAACAAAATAAACACACAAATATTTAATTAGGAGACATGTTTCTTTGTAGAGCTAGTAATAATGTAATGATTTACAGGAAAATGACACTTTTATTTTATTCTTTACTTAATATTGTGGAAGAGATTTTCAGCTTTTCTTTTCTAGAAGTCTTTAGTGACTATTACTACTTTACATTTACTGGTTTGACGCTTTTGTCCAACGTGATGCACAAATAAATAGGGCTGGAACGATACACCTATCACCAGTTTCAATACTATCACCATATTTGGGTGCCGATTCGATATGTATTGCGATTTTTATCAACTTTTTTAACACTAGACCATAGGAAAAAGTTGAATCATACACTTCTAGGGACTTTTTAAAATATCTAAATTAATACAGTAAAATGTTTGATTTTCAGCATGTATGTAGTCAGAGATGTCTTGAAGTCAAATATATCAGTCATTGTCAGGAATTTTCTTTTTAATTTATAAGGGACATGTAATGCTTTATACTTTTGGTGAATATAATCCAATCAATCTTATTTACATAGATGTATTTCTAGATACAGTTCCCTTTGTTAACACCTTATTTTGAAAGCGGACCTAGTCACACATGTATAATTTCTCTAACTTCTCCAAGGTCGTCTCTAGCTCTCCCGTCAGCTCCGTTCTCTTTATACATCCATGATCAGCTCCATCGGGGCCGTTTGAATGCATTTAACATAAATGTCAGTATATAGGTGCTCTACAGTTGTAGCGTCGGCCCATTTGACCACGGAGATGAGAGTAACAGCCGGCTGGACCGCGATACGATAACGTTTCCTGTCCATGACAGAGTTAGCATGCAGCTTTAGCCGTGATGTCTAGCTCTGCTTTTCCTGCAATGTGTGAAACCCAAAGTGTTTCCATTCTTTACTGGATGTGTAGTGTTTACCACTTTGGATTTAACATGTGAGGGTGCAGGTCGTATCCACGCAGACCTTCCGACGTTTTCTACTTTTGGCTCGCTGCGGTTTGTTTTGGTTGACGGATACGGAACGGATATAATATCACGTTACTCAGATTACAACAATAAAAGCAGTAACTTCCTTCTACCTCCACATAGACTCAAATGAAGCACATAAATCGATTCTAGCATTAAAAAATCTATTTCAAAATTGTAAATACATGGGTGAATCTTCAAATTAAGTACAAACAAAGTCACTAACATGCTTTAAATGCTTGTTTTGTCTTAATTTACAGATTTTTTTTTGTCTTAAAGGCAACACACCACCTGGCAACATTTCAGGCGAAACCACTTTCCTGTACTCCAGTGTCGACACATTTCAACTCTCCAGAAAAGCAGTTATTTCATCACAAACTGGTGAGTTACATTTTAATTTGGGAAGCAGCTGTTTGCAGTTTTGTATCAGAGACGTTTCACTTTACAGACTCACAACTTGAACAAATTCAGATTTGTTTTGTTTAAGAAAAGGTAATAAATTCCACATTAAAAGCTGAATATTTTCATTGGACATCATCACCGCTTTTTAAAATGTTTCCTTGCTGTGTTTTAGTTTCTGTCCTCAACATTGAATATCTTTTTTATCAAGTCGTTTTCTGTGTGACCTCTGACCTTTATCCTGCGAGCTCGGCTGATCAGACCGTCGTGTTCAGATGTTCCCAGCAGCAGGTCGACTCTGTGGAAGGACGACTGAGAGACGGACTGACGGACCGGAGTCCAGGACTGAAACGGACCGCTGACCGCCAACAGCTGCAACACACACACACACACACACACACACACACACACACACACACACACACACACACACACACAGGTGAGATATGTAGAAACCTGGACTCTCTTTCAGACCATCGTGGTGAACTGGTTTTTAAAGTGTACTTTAGTCTGAGCAGCGTTTAGCGTGTGCACAGGCGTCGCTCTGAGGCAGGCGGCCAACTTGTCGTCGTCTGTGAGGTCAGAGGTCTCGCAGCCGAGCTCTTTGGCCAGATCGACCGCCTGACGTCTGGCAGTAGAGGGAGTCTGAACCAGTGATGGAGAAAACACAGAGCCGCCCTGCAGGAGGAACAATAACATACATACATATAATTAAACAAAGAAATGTCCAGTAAATAAGTCATCTGAACACCGCTGGTGGTGATAATCTAACAAGGTTTATTTTCTGTATTTAAAGCCACACGTCTTAAATACAGTTCCATTTTAAATTCTGTTACTGAGGTCTTGCGACGGTGTGTTTAAGTGCTGTTGTTCTGGTGGGAAATTAAATTACTGACAGCGGTTACTTTGGTTTTATAGTTTTAGTCTTATTCTCTTTTCTATCTGGAATTAAAAATGTCCTAATCAGTCTAAAATCGGATTTTATCCACCTTACAGGTGCTCTTTTTATTACTTTTGCTGTCTTGTATCACTGCCGCTAAATGATACTAACTTAGTACAGCTACTGCCAGACTGAAGGTGAACCAGAAGAAGAGGAAGAGTTCTCACCATCAGCATCATACGTTGGAACAGAGGAGGAGAGGAAGAGAGGAGATGAAGGCTGGTGATGTCAGCACCACGTCGCTCTGACCCGACTGTCACTCTCATGTTGTCTCCGCCCACTACAGAGATGTGGGCATTAACCCAGCGAAGCACCGCCTCCTGGTCCGACAGACCGTAGTTACCATGGAGACCAGACGAACCTGCAGACCGACAGTTTTAGAGTTATTATTATTATTAATAATATTCATTTTATTATAGCCTTTTTTTCCTTTAGTAACCATGATGAGGTGTTTAGCGGGCGGAGCGTTAAGTGGAGGCAGAATAATTCTCTGAACACGTTAGTTAACTATTGTTGGCTTGTTTTTTTAACGACAACTGAAGAAAATACTAGTTTCTCTCAATACGTAGCCTGTCACTCACTATCCAAGACCACGTGTTAGTTGAGAAAGTTAACATTAACCAATGGGACCAGATTAGCCGACCCTTACACCGCCGGAGACTACTTCAGGAGGAGTAGTCGGCTGGCTAACGTTAGTTAGCTAGCTAGATTGTCTGTCTCCTGAACTGGCTAGTTAGCTAGCTAGCTTGTCCGGAGACTGACAAGCTAGCTAGCTAACTAGCCAGTCGCTAAATGAGTAAAATTTAACAACTTAATGCTTCGTCCACACACTCTTGTCACAGCGTAGGAAAGCACAGTGCTATCACCAGATGAGTGACAACTTTGTTCACCTCATTTTCTGTGTTTCATGACAGCATGGTGGAATTAGCAAACTAAGCTAGCTAAGTAGCCAGCCGTCCGACCAGCGGGCTGGTGGCCAACGGCAGCGCTGTAAAGATAAATTGAGGGCATATAAATCTTTGGATGCCTATAGTTAACTATCCTTCAGTAAAGTCAATCAAAAAGAGAGTCGTACAATATCAGCGAAGCGTTTCAGAGATGGAGAGAAAGGGTTGCTAATAGTTTAGCCTTCTGCTAACAGCAGCCAATGGCTCACGGCTACGTTTAGCAGAAGACTAAATATTAACAACATTTACTCTCCATCTCTGAAACATTTCTCCGATATTGTAGCTCGCTAGAGCATCAAATCACAGTTTGCCATCTCAAATGTATGTGATATCTGGATTCTAGCACCCAACAACACATCAAGATGACATTTTAGATGTGTAACTTTAGTCCACTGCTAGTGTTAGCCTCCGGTCTTTCCTTTGTTTAGCCTCCAGTCTTTCCTTTGTTTAGCCTCCAGCCAACACTGATGTCATCATGACGTCGACACTAAAAGGGTGTATAAGAACTGTATTCTTACCTGTGCTCAGGAATCCCAGCGCTGCAGTTCTGTAGCTGGCCGTTACTACGACAATATTACCCACAGCAGCGAGGGTGGAGCCATCCAAGAGTCCCGGGTTCTGATTGGCTGAAGGATTGAAGAAGAAAACCAGGACTGGAGCACGCCCCCTCTGACACACACAGACACACACACGTTATTGGTCAGCTGAGGTCACTGGTGACCTAATCATTATTATTAATTAACAACATTAATTCCCCTTTAAAAGTTGCCTTTAATCTAAATTACAATGTTTTTAATTTAGAAATTTTAATTTGTATGCAATTTTTTTATTTGATGTGAATATTAAGTGTTTATGGTGCCTGACAGGTGGAAGAAATACTCAGATCTTTTACTCAGTAAAAGTACAAAAGTATTATAATCAAAATATAAAGTAAAGGTACTCATTATGCAGAATAATCTATACTATATACTATATACTATGTTCATCACTTTAATGTTGCAGCTGGTAAAGGTGGACCTTATTTTAATGACTTTATGTACTGATGGTAGTTTAATCTATAACAATACATCAGCATTAATTAGTTGATTATATTTTGTTTTATTAATCTGAATCTGTAAAGTAACTAAAGCTGTCATAAATGCAGTGCAGTAAAAAGTACAATATTTACTCTGAGGTGTAGTAGAGTAGAAGTATAAAGTAGCAAAAAATGAAAATACTCAAGTAAATGTCAAGTATCTCACAGTTGTACGTGATTAAATGTACTTCTACTTTCCACCACTGGTGTCTGTTTTTGTGTTTGTGCTGTAGACGTCAGTTTGAATCCTGTGTCACTGTATTTTTATAAACCAATAATAACTAGAGCCGAAACTATTAGTTGATTAATTGATTAGTCGATCAACAGGCAGATTTTCTTTTGATATGTGATGGTAAACTGAATATCTGTTTATCTTGACGTCACCTTAGACTTTACACAAACTGTCACAAGCAACATTTTACTGCCTAAACCATTAAACAAATAAATAATTGACAGGTTGATCACTAATGAAAATAATCCCCCATAATAACGACAGAACATATTTGAATAAATGAAAGCAGTGAAGTGTTGCGAGGACTCACCAAAGCAACAGGAGTGAAGATGTTGAGGTAGAGACAGTCTTCACTGGAGGCTGCAGACTCTTCATCACCTGGCTGGATACAACTGGGACTGAAGGACAGACAGACAGCTTGTTTACTGCAGTGCTTTAGTTGTTTAGGAAGTAGGGCTGTCAATCGATTAAAAAATGTTTAATCACGATTAATTGCATGACTGTCTGATTAATCGCGATTAATTGCAAATCAATCATACATTTTTTATCTGTTCAAATTTCGGCAAGTATTTAATACTCTTATCAACATGGGAGTGGGCAAATATGCTGCTTTATGCAAATGTATGTATATATTTATTATGGCAATTATATTATTATATTTAACGTGGCAAACTGCAGCCCAACAGGCAACAACAGCTGTCAGTGTGCTGACTTGACTTATGACTTGCTATGACTAAGTGGGCATGTCTGTAAAGGGGAGACTCGTGGGTACCAATAGAACCCATTTTCAATCACATATCTTGAGGTCAGAGGTCAAGGGACCCCTTTAAAAATGGTCATGACAGTTTTTCCTCGCCAAAACTTTGTGTAAGTTTGGAGCGTTATTTTGTCTCCTTCGTGACAAGCTAGTATGACATGGTTGGTACCAATGGATTCATTAGGTTTTCTAGTCTCGTGTGATGCCAGTATCTTCACTCTAGCTTTAAAACTGAGCCACTACAAACTAAAAATCACAAGTTGTGTTAATGCGTTAAAGAAATTAGTGGCGTTGAAACAAATTAGCATTAACACATAATTATCACATTAACTTTGACAGCCCTAATGTATACACAGAGAATCTCAACACTGATGCACTTTCGTGACACAGCGTCACGCAAATTTCTCACTCGAGTTGAAAAATATACTCAACCGGTGCAAATTTGCACCTTTTCGCGTCTATGCATGAAAAATTAACTTTGCGTTTGGTGTGAACACACCATGAGAAGAAAGATGTTGTTGTAATTAACACAGCAGCCTCTGCGCTGAAAGCACTGATACATTGGTCAACTGTCAGACACACAGACAGGTAGTTACCGTGGTTTGGTGGCGTCCCAGGTTCCCGTCCAGTCAGCGGGCTGAGCTGCTCCAAAGCGGAGCGATCCTATTGGTGGACGGGCGTACGGGATTCCCAGGAACTGAACGACCGTCTTCATGTCTGAGCCCAGGGCTGTTTCCACGGCAACGCCTTGCAGGGTCCCATGACCCGGGATGGAGACGGACGTAACCGACGGCAACCGCTCTGAAGAGAAAAAACAGGCAGGTGACTCTGCTGCGATTGGCTGTTCTGCTCCGTGATCAGCTGTCCTCTGCTGTGATTGGCTTACCTGTCCTCAGGTACACCTGGAGGGCGGGCTCTCTGATGACCATCCTGCATGAGGGGGCAGGGCTGGAAGAGGTGGGGGCGGAGCTTAATCCACAGGCTGTGGTGTCTGGGTAGAGGACGCAGCGAGTGGCGGACCCCGCCTCGCTAAGTGACACGGCGACACAAGACTCCACCTCCTGACAGGCTGAAACAGGAAGTACTGATGATGTCATCTGAAGAAGGTAAACTACATCACAAAGTACTGTATTTGTTGTTAGCAGTGGTTACCATGGAGACACCAATCTCTGGTCTCATCCCGGTTGGTGGCGATGTCACGGCTCACGTGGATGACATCATACGTAGAGACAGACGGGTCGACGAGGATTGATGAGTCAGAGAGGAGACGCCACTGGTCCAGAGACACTGAGACACAAATACTACAAGTATTAATTATGACTCTCAGACTTGCAGTAACAGTAGTAGTTTATTAGTAGAAGTGGGAGCAGTATTGTTACTAGTAGTAGCAGCAGAAACCACAATCAGGAACAGTAGCAGTACTTGTAGTCTTAGGAGTAGCAGTAGTCGTAGCAGATGTAGTAGTAATGATGGTAAACACAGTAGCAGAACTTGTGGTAGTTTATTAGTAGTTTGTGTAGAAGTAGTAGTGCTTGTAGTAGTAGCAGTAGCAGTACTCGTAGCAGTAGTAGTAATGATGGTAGTAGTTGTTGTAGTGCTTGTAGTAGTAGTAGTAGCAGTACTTGTAGTAGTAGTAGTTACTGTTGTAGTTATTCTTATAGTTGTTGTAGTAACAGACTAAGAGTAGAAGCATTAGTAGTTGCAGCTGTAGTAGAAATGATGGTAAACACAGTAGCAGTACTTGTAGCAGTAGTATTGGCTGTTGTAGTTATTGTTATAGTTGTTGTAGTAACAGTACTAGTAGTCATAGCACTAGCAGTAGTAGTTCCACTGATGTTATGGTAATAAAAACACTAGCAGTATTTGTAGTAGTTTAAGATAGTAGTAGCATCAGTAGTAGTTGTAGTGATATTAAATAAGTAGTAGTGGAAACAGTAGTAGTGTCACATGTAGTAGTAGTAGTTGCAGCAGCAGCAGTATTGACTGTAGTAGTAGTAGTAGTAGTAGTAGTAGTAGTAGTCTTACCGTTGTTTTTGGTTGCTGGCAGGCTGAACGGAGGACAGAGAGCCGGAGAGGAACTCCACTGATTCACTGGAAACAACACCACCTTACATTACACACTATTACTGCGTGTGTGTGTATTTATACATGTGCGTGTAGAGTGTGTACTTGTATATTCAGTACCAGGTTTCTGATACCAGCCGAAGGGGTCCGGTGTGGTCTTCACTACAGATGGGCTGCAGTCCTGAGTCCTCCAGGTCGTCATGTCATCCTCACCGCAGGTCTGAACCCCGAGACTGATCAGAGACAGACACACCACGCCTGAACCACCTGCAGCACACACACAGTAACACACACACACACACAGTAACAAACACAGTAACACACACATTAATATCACATCGTGTCACAACAACCAACAGTCATGAACACAGTAAATGTGACTGACAGAAGAAAATAAATAATATGTTCTGTGTTCAGCTCTTTTTCAAACAAACCTCACCTAAAAAACGAGTCGATCCGTTTAAACAGATTATTGTTCCCGTTCTTAGTTCCTCCGTTTGTTTTTAACAATATTCAACATTAGTATTAATTTATATCTTGTTGTTTGTTATGAAAAATAAAGCAAAATTACAGTTAATCTTTTGTTGTAATGTTTGTTATTAGGGCTGTCAAAGTTAACGTGATAATGCGTTAGCGTAAATTCGTTTTAACGCCACTAATTTCTTTAACGCAACTTGTGATTTTTAGGTTGTAGCAGGCTCAGTTTTAAAGCTAGAGTGAAGATACTGGTATCATATAAACTAGGAAACCTAATGAATCCATTGGTCATACTAGCTTGTCATGCTGGAGGTTAAATAACGCTCCAGACTTACGCTAAATTTTGGTGAAGAAAAACTGTCATGGCCTACATTTCTATATGATCTGTTTTCATATTTAACTTGTGTTTTCTACACCAACAAAACAACAATCAGGAAACAAACAGAACAGTTACTCCAAATGTTGAAAGCACTGGTTACCATGGTTACCTGGCGCTTTGGTGTCCCGCACGAAGCCGATGCCGCGGCAACAAGGATCCTCGTCACAGCGCCGCTCACACTCCATGAATCTGAATACACACACACACACACACACAGTCTGGTGACATCCTGCTGTAGGATGCTGTCAGATGAAAACTCTGTATCTCCAATATAAAGCGGTGGAAAGTAATTAAGTACATTTGATCAAGTACAGCGCTTAAGTCGAATTTTGAGGTACCGCAGTATTTTAATTTTATGCAACTTTATACTTCAGTAAAGAGTACAATCTTTGCCTCTGACAGCTTCAGTTTTATATTTACTTGTAAAGGTAAAAATGGGACTTTTACTTGTTATGGAGTAGTTTTACATAGTTGTATTGGTACTTTTATTTAAGTAAAGGGTGTGAGTACTTCTTCCACCAACGACAAAACATCAACATTTAGTCTGTAACAGCTTTTCTTATTTAACTGAAATAACTGAATACTGAAATTTGAAAGCAGCGTTGTTTGGGCCGTTGTTCTGAGGTTTTGTTGTTGTAAAGAGGTCAAAGTGGGGTCCGTGGCACTCTGTCAGAAGGTCCGCGAAATGATTTGCTATAAATTGTGCTGTATCATTAAAAAGTACATATCTACAGATGGGGAGCATTTGCGCCAATAAAACAATCATATAGTGTTTATTACTCCTACCCACGTTAGCTTTGGGACTATAGAAATTCATGAATTAGTCACTTCACTCAGGAAGCAACGAACCGTTCCTGCTGCTGCTTAGCTTAGCTTATTAGCCAGCTAGCTAGCTGGCGAGCATGGAGAAATATTTGAGTCAGTCCACATCGTCAAGTGACGCTAAACCCAGACTAGCTAAATTGAGAAAATATGACGACAGTTATATTGAGTGACAACGCAGGAGACCAAGACCAAAATCCGTCACGTGTCTTCAGGTGTTAGAGAACGAAGCCAGGAAGCCGACCGAGCTAAAGAGACATCTGATTGAAAAGCACCCAGAATATCAGGACAAATGAAAGTGGTGTTAAGGTGTATGTAAATGTGTTTCTGTTTATCACTGAAACAGATCTGAAGTATTCAGGGTGAAAAGTTTTCGAATACAAATAGTTCCAATGGCATCTAAGAGTAAAATTGGGAGTAAGCATTTTACTTAATCAGTGTTACGATTATGACGGGGTCCTTCGAAAATTGACTCCCCTTTAAGGGGTGCCTGGCCCAAAAAAGTTTGAGAACCCCTGATATATATATAACTGGGTTAAATCTGAAAATGTGAGTGTGTGTGTGTTTGTGTTACCCCTCAGACAGCGGTGTGTTTTCGCTCAGACTGACTCGGCTGCGAACAGAGTAAGAAACCATCTTCTGGAAGGAAACTCTCTCGTAGAAACTCTTCACCGGTCCGGACAGATTCACTGAAAACACACACGGTAAGAGGTAAACCTTTAGAAAACCTCCTCTTAAAGCTCCTGTTAGAAGGATAATAACACTATAAATGAACCTCAACATGTTATTGACTGATCTTATCTGGATCTCTTTGTGCTCCTGGTCTCTCTCTCTCTTTATGGTCTTAAAAGCTAAACTGACCTAAACAACAGCAGCAGCACCAGTAGAGAAAATCACAGACAGTGGTGTTTACCCTTCTTGCTGTAGGTGTTGTTGGGCGGTCTGTCCAGCAGGGGGCGACAGGGTCGTCTCAGAGGTTTGTCGTACGCTCCACAAACTCTGCTGTCCGAATACAACGAGCAGCTGAAGAAACCCGCCGAGTTGGCGTCTCTGAGGTCGGCAACGGCGCACTGCTGCTCTACATCACAGCCTGAAACACAAACACATAATATCTGTTTATTTTCATCACTGTAAGAAAACACACTTAGGCTACTGGAACACAAACTGGTCCACAAGTTCTCCATTGTTTATTGGAGTATGTGACGTACGTGTGAGACACCAGAGCAGTGCCTGTTGGGAGTTGTAGTTGTTCTTGTTGAGCCAGAAGGAGAGCGTGGGGAGTTTTCTCTGAGGATCTACGAGGACGTCGTCCGCTGTCAGAGACTCAAACTTCATCTGTACGGACACTGGACACACAAATACACATAATCAATATCTGTATCAACTTTATTAGAGATGCAACCAGTGGTGGAATGTAACTAAGTACATTTACTCAAGTACTGTACTTAATTTGAGGTACTTCTCATGCTTTTTACTCCGCTACATCTCAGAGGCAAATATTTTACTTTTTACTGCACTACAATTATTTGACAGCTTTAATTACTTTACAAATTCATATTTTTGCATGAAAAACATGTGAAAATGCAAAAAGGTTCAGAGGTGATACGAACCGTCCAGAGGAGGACTGAGTTCTGCTGCTGCACAGGAAGAAGAACCAGAACCACCAGTTGCTGACTCAGCATCTGACGGACAAACAACAACACCAGTGAGAAACAACAATCATGCTAATGTCAAAGTACGGCTGAGCCTCGGGGCTAATTCTAACGTTATTATGCTAATGTCGGGGCTAGCATCTCTATAAAAGGCCATAAACATGTCCAGGTACCGGTGTTCAGGAAGACGGCCTGGAAGCTGATGATGGAGGCCTGGTAGTCCTTCTTGTTCTTACTGTCAGCCGGCAGAGACGAATCAGCTGGACAAAAAATCACAAACAAACAAAGTATCAGAAACATGAAACAGAAGTTTGTTCCTCGCTGACTGTTCAGACCAAACACAAAGTGGATTTTTTGTGTGGCACAATAACATGTAAAGTCAATGCAACGCAAATACGTGTGTGACTGTGTCGCAGAAGCCTATCAGCGTTGACATTCTCCTGATGATGCTGATGTTATAAACACTATTGCTGCCTATTAGCTGTTGTGGAAGTCCCAGATACGCTGGAAACGGCGTCGTATCTGGGACTTCCACAACACGTACAATGCAGCAATAGTGGTTATTTCGGTCATGGTTGATGGTGGAAATAAACGTTGCTAAGGTATGTGGTATCTATGAAGGTAGCCCCTCTTCCTTTCTGAAATACTCCACAAAGCCCTCCAGCAGGGCGAAAAATGTGCTTGTTGTTTGGTCTGAACACACATTAAGTTGTATTTCTGTTGTTTACAGTAATTTAGTTTCTTACTGATGGTGAACTTCTGTCCTCCGAAGTCGAACACGAAGCTCCTCTGCTGCTCGTTGTAGGATAGCCCCGCCCCACAGATACGATTTGCTGTTCCCTGTCCAATCACATCCCAGTCCTGGTCCCCGCACATCAAGACTGACGGCGATCTCAGCCAACCACAGAGCAGAGAGCCTGAGGGGAGGAGTGGCAGAGGAGGGGGTGAGCTTATTCATTCATTCATCCATTCACTCAGGTGTCTCTCCATGGTACTGTACCTCCGTTCAGAATGTTCTGGTTGAGGATGAATCCGTCGCAGCAGGAGTCGCGGCTACAGCCGTCCTGACAGAAACGATGAGCGTCAGAGAGAGAGGTCCGTCTGGAGGAGAACACCTGAGTCCTGAACACACCCGAGACCGCTTTCCTCATCCTCATCCTCTCAAAACTCTGCTGCTGCCGCGAGGAAAACTCAGCACCTGAAACACACACACACACACACACACACACACACACACACACACACACACACACACACACACACACACACACACCGGAACACGCGGGTTCACACAGCTGAACACGCAGGTACACACACCTGAACAGTTACACACACCTGGACAGTTACAGTCATGTGTTTGAGTGTGTGTTGTTATTTTGTGGATGTCAGTCATCCGGTTGCCATGGTTACAGTACCTTTCTTCCTGATGACCAGTAGATCTGAAGCCTCACCCCTCACTCTCACAGAGCAGCTCAGCCAATCAAAGAGCTCGGCCTGAGGATTACCCAGAAACCCACTGGTCTGAAAGAATAAATAATAAAAATGTTGATCATCAGTATCAACATTTATGACTATGAGTCACTGCAGAAGACGATTAATGATAATTATAATTAATTATATTGATGTTAACATTAAAATGGCACCTTATTAATCATTCATGACGCACAGCATATAAATTAAGATCATAATAGATTATAATAAATATAACAATTATTAACTGAATACTGTAGTGAAATGTGAGAAGCTGCTGGTTCCTGAAGTATTCAAAAATGTCCTAAATGTTCCTCCAGATAAAAACGAATAATAATTAAGTCAGACTATATGTTTATGTTCTGACCATCTGAATTATTTCATTTACAAATAATTGTATAATTTAGTTCATATAATTAATATGTCAAAGCTGACCCACGGGGTAAAGCTAACGTTATCATGCTAATGTCAAAGTGCAGCTGATATTTCCTTTTTTTTTTCTTCTTCTTTTTTTCTGGCCCTCTGGTGGACAGCTCTAAATACTACATTACCCATGAACCTCAGCTGCTGTTGCTATGGTGAAGAAAACAGTCAGAGGACCAATGTTGCTGTGGTTACTGGATTTATCCCAAACTGGTCCAGAATCAGTGTTTTTAATCAGGTTTTTACAAACTGTAATCTTTAACTTCAGATCACAACGGAATGTGAAGCTCTGTGATTGGACGACTGTGAGTGAAATGCACCCTGGGAGTCGTAGTTGATTTCTCTCCTTCAGTTATTGTCAGTTAATTTACAGGGAAAGCTTTCGTTGTCACCATCATCTGTGTGCGTGTGTGTGTGTGTCTGTACCTGCTGGGAAGTGTTGCAGTGTGTGTTCAGAGTGTGTGTGCTGTACAGTTCACACTGAGTCTGTCTGTTGAACAGCGCCACATGGTGGCAGGACGACTCCACTGCACACGCTGAGAGAGAGAAACAACACACAGTCAACACCCACACAAACACCCACAAATACAGACTATAAAGCATTGGCATTTTCAGTCCAAAATGGCGGCAGCGCTACTGCAGCGCGATCTAGCTGCTGTTGTCAAAAAAGCAGCAGAGTTTCATTTCTTTGCTTCTATATTGTTTGGTGTGAGTATGTGTGTGTGTGCGTCACCTTGGACACAGGATGTGAGGTCAGACGTCATTGTTTGCAGGACTTCAGTGTCTTCAGCTCCGACAATCAGATCTGATCCGGGAACAGCCTGAAACATGCTGAGAACTGCAACACACACACACACACACACACACACACACACATTACAAAGTGCTTCACAATGAACACACAAATAAATCTAACCTGCTCTCTGATTGGCTGCTGAGACGTCACCTGAGCACTCGTCATCAGTCAGAGGCTTGTCACTGTTGGTCCACTCAAGCTCCACCCCCTCACTGTTGAAACACCTCCACCTGCCGGACAGGAAGTCAGGCTGCGCTGACAGGAAGTCACCTTGCTCTGAACACCGCAGGCCCCGCCTCTGACACTCTGTCACACCTAATATAAACACATACACTCATTTCACACCTGTAGTTCACTTCATCTGCTCTGGTACATATTCACACCGACTACTCACATTGATTGACAGATGATGTACCGGTCGGTGAGGAGCCTCTGGGACACCTGTTGCAGAAGTCCCGCCCCTCTTCGTCCTGATAGGTTCCCTGAGGACACAGAAGACACGCCCCCTCCCTGGAGAAACTCCCAGCGGGACAAACGACTATGAAAAACAGAGACGGAGACAAACAATCACAGACCAGATATCACCGTCAGCTGAATGATGAATTAAACATTGACATCGACTTACCGCAGCCGACACCGTCACTGTCCAGGTGATAACCGTGGGAACAGCCGAAACTCGGCGTTGTCATGGAAACCAGTTTGGGTTCTGATGTAAGCATGGATTGGATATTACCCAGAAGTCCCTGAACGTCCTCTAGAAGTCTGGACTCACTCAGAAACAGACCTGATATAAAAAAAAACCCCGACATCAACATGAGAATCCAGAACAAAGAAACAAATGCTTATTTCAAAATCTAAACTTGTGCAGTGATATATTTAATTACACAACATTTCATTAAAATCGGATCACCTGTATTTGACAGAATAAACTCTTCCTGGTTTCAGTTGGAGGCTTCCAAACTTTGTGACTCGTGACCCCTTAAAATGAAGTGTACTTGACGCCTCATCACAGGTAGCACATATGATTGAGTTGTGACCAGTTCAACCACAATGTGATTTCACCTTCTCAGATTGTTTTATTTGAATAAAGTAAAATTATAATAGTAATTCACAACAAAAAAGAAAAAAGAAATAGGTGACAATTTTTTTTTGTGACCCCTCAGATTTATCTTGTGACCCTTTAATGGGGCCCTGAGCCTCAAGTTGGGAACCACTGCTCTGCCACCTGCATTCTATCTGTGAATGATTTACCTGTAAAACTCTCATAAAGTCTTCTGTTCTAGCAGTTTTGTACTGAATCAAACTTAAATCAGTGTTTGTTTTTTTAATGGAGTCTGGTGGACAGTTTCTCCCTCAGTGCCAGAGCGACAGGTTAAAGTGCTGTTTATCTGAACTCACCGATGTCGTGGAGGTCGGGGAGGTCAGAGGTTGGGAGGTCAGACAGGTCGGCTGTCCATCTGACGGTCAACTTCAGCATGTCGTCGCCGTCACACTGTAGACGCACTGACGAGTCGTCACACAGCGACACAGAGTGACCTGACATGGGAAGCTACACACACACAAATAAAAACCACAGGTTTGTTTATGTTACTTCTAGGAACATTTCATTCACTTTAACCGTTTAATCCTGAACCAGTTCAGTTTTTGGGGCTGAAAACCGGTTTTATCCCAGATTACAGCTGCTTAATTCAGCCAAAATGTTGAACAGAACTATATATACCATAATGTATAAACACTAGGGGTAGGAAAAACAATTGACTCACCTATGTATTGCAATTTAGATTTTTACGATTCTGAAATAGATTTTTTAATGCCAGAATCAATACATTTGCTTCATTTGAGTCTATGTGGAGGTAGAAGGAAGTTACCGCTTTTATTGTTGTAGTCTGAGTAACCTGACGTCATAACCGTTCTGTATCCGTCAACCAAAATAAACCGCAGCGAGCCAAAACGATAAAGTAGAAAACGTCGGAGGGTCCGCGTGGATACGACCTGCACCCTCACATGTTAAATCCAAAGTGGTAAACACTACACATCCAGTTAAGTATGGAAACACTATGGGTTTCACACATTGCAGGAAAAGCAGAGCTAGACATCACGGCTAAAGCTGCATGCTAACTCCGTCACGGACAGGAAACCTATCGTATCACGGTAACGTGTGGTCAAGCCGGCCGTCACTCTCATCTCCGTGGTCAAATGGGCCGACGCTACAACTGTAGAGCACCCATATACTGACATTTATGTTAAATGCATTCAAACGGCCCCGATGGAGCTGATCATGGATGTATAAAGAGAACGGAGCTGACGGGAGAGCTAGAGACGACCTTGGAGAAGTTAGAGGAAGTATACATGTGTGACTACGTCTGGTTTTCAAAATAAGGTGTTAACAAAGGGAACTGTATATACAAAAGACATCTATGGAAATAAGATTGATTGGATTATATTCACCAGAAGTATAAAACATTACATGTCCCTTATAAATTAAAAAGAAAATACCACTAATTTGTGAGGGAAATATTTTATTATATCTTTATTCTTTAATTTTGGGTTGCTGGAAAAAATTTAATAAATAATTCCTGACAATGACTGATATATTTGACTTCAGGACATCTCTGACTACATACATGCTGAAAATCAAACATTTTTAACAGATTAATTTCAATATTTTCCAAAGTAAAAGTCCCTAGAAGTGTAGGATTCAACTTTTTCCCATAGTCTAGTGTTAAAAAAGTTAACAAAAATCACAATAAATCACAATATCGAATCGCAACACATATCAAATCAGCACCCAAGTATCGTGATAGTATTGAATCAGGAGATAGGTGAATCGTCCCAGCCCTACTAAACACAATGTAGAACAATAGCCAGGTGTAGTGAAGGTAAGATCAGTGCTCACCTGGGCAGAGCAGAGCCCCCTGCTGGTCATCGTGGTGAACAACAGCGACTGTAAACTGCTGAGCTGAGAGCAGGACGACGACAACGACCAGATCTGAGAGGTCAACACGGACTGTAGAGGCTGAGACACTACACACGCACAGTACAAGAAATGGTCAGTTTGACATAATACATTCCTTTGTGGTGTTAGATATTGTTGGCCAGTTATGTGCCAACCACTGCTATTCATAGTTTTCACGTGGCATCACGCTGTGTGATTAATTTGCGATTAAATATTTTAATCGATTGACAATAAATAACAAATATAAAGATAAAAAATTAGAAAAACATGTAAAAAATGCCACAAGTGCAAATATGCAGTGTTCAGGGCAGTCCAAATCCTGCATTATGCAATTATATTTTCCATCAATATATTTTTGATATTGACTCCAATGGTGACAAAAATTGGATTGATGCATCTTTAATAACCATAACAGTGTTTTATTCATATTTTGGCACGATAACTACTAATTACTGTAAATTACAGTTTGATGGTCATTTCAATTTTAAAGAAATTAACTAAATCAACTAACTAAAACTGATGATTTATAAATTGATCAGTATGAGTGTAGTTAGTGGGCTGGTCTGGTCCGTTAAAGATTAGCATTCATACTCTGACAGGCTCCACTCAGCGGTTTGTTGTCTCCGTCCCATCGACGACTCTCAGTCTCACACAGGAAGCTGCCGTCAGGAAGTGAGTTCTGGTAACCACGGTGACAGACGAGGTCACAGCTCTGCCGACCGTTGGCTGCCGGGCGGCACACCAGTGCACCATGGGTAACGGCGGAGTCGGAACAGAGAGGACCTGGAGAGGGGAACGACAACCAATCAGCAGCGTCCGCTGAGCTGCAGTTCCTCTAACGTCCACTAGAGAGGACAGATTTTCAAAATAAACCTGAGATACAGAGGCTTAAAGAGGGGCTGTTTGAACCTACGGTCACATGACGGTGTCCGCCCCGTCTGTCGAGGCGTTCGGGTCCCGCCCACTTCCTGCCCGTCCTCAGAGACACACCAACAGGAAGTGACGTCACACTGCAGTGGGATGAAGGAGCCGTCGGGGCGACACTGGAAACCCTGCAGCTCACACCAGCTGGGACCTGAACGTACCACACACACAGTTTACCAGTTTACAGTGTGACAGTGAACACCTCACTGACAGTTGTGTGTATGTGTATGTGTGTGTGTGTGTGTGTGTGTGTGTGTACATGTCAGCTGTCCGGCGGCACTCGGTGTTGCCATCTGTATCGTCTCTCCAGTCCGAGGGTTCACACACCAGCCGGCAGCGCCACCTGTCTGCAGCACCGAGAAACCACCGTCCTGAAACACACAACACACACACACACACAATTTATACTGCAAAAATGAACACAAAAGGACACTTTTGTTTCAAAGTGCTTTATATACATTAAAACTTTAAAAGGAAATTAAACAACATTGACCTCGTCACACTCTGGGCGGTACGGTGAAGTGGTGGTGAGGTCAGATCCTTTCATCCAACCAGAGAGCAGCGTGTGAGCCTGAGCTCTCTGACAGCGAGTCAGACCTGCAGGAGAACGAACACACACAGAACAAACACTCCCATGTGATATACAACTATAGTTTCATCAGTAATTTCCTAAAACAGCTGGTCACTGTAGTTTTTAGCCGGGTTTCCACCAAGAAGAACACACCAAGCCAACAGTTGGCGTTTTGAGGTTTGAGGAAAATCCTTCTCATTGTGCCTTGCTCTGTGTTTTGGACCTGAACATGGAAGAACTGATCCAGGAACAGGTTGTCTGGCTGTGTGGAGCATCAGGTGTTTTCTTTACACATCTGCTAATATTTGAATCCTGTGTACATGTAGTGTAATTCAAATAAATGTGTGTGTGTGTGTGTGTGTGTGTGATCTCACATTTGGGCAGGTGGATGGAGCGGCTGGTCAGAGAGTCAGGGATGTACTCTCCATCTTCATCAACACACCAACACTGACCTGAACACACACAGAGTGATGAAGATGTTAGGTTACAGACAAAATAACTAGCCTTCGCGTGTATTTAAAGTGTGTGTTCATGTGTGTGTGTGAGACCTGTGCTGTGGTAACACTGTGTGTGTAGCCAGTGTCCATCAGCGTCACACTGTGGAGTGAACAGCTGGTATGAACGACGCTGAGGAGGCAGGAACATCTGGACAGCTGAAAACAACGACATCATCACTGTCAGAGTGACATCAGCAAACAGGAAACACTAGTGAGCACCTCTGATCACTCGAATTCCACACTAACATGCTATTTAGTGCGCTAAAACAGTTTGTGAGATATTTTAGTATGTCCGAAACCTTAGTGTGAAACCAATAGTACATGAATTACATTACGGTATGAATTACAGTATGCAACGCTGGACACTACGACGGTATAAATATCCCACAATACAATACGGTAGTGACGACAAAGTTCATAACAGACGTTGACTTACAGCTCTGTAAAGTCAATAATGCTTCAATTTAAATGTAAGTTAACCGCTGCTTCACCACGTCACCAAACTCCATCTGCTGTTATTACACTACATGCAGAATTTACTCTGGGATCAAAGTATCTTTGATTTAATACAAACTGTGACTCACTGGAGAAAGCAGCCAATCGCAGAGCAGCTTTGGAGCGGCTCAGCAGCCTATCAGAGATCTGCAGCTCCTCCTCTGATTGGCTGACCTGGAGCTCCTCCGGGGTCAGACGCAGACCTTCGGCCAATAGGAATCCGTATCCCAGAGGCAGGTGGGAGGAGTTAGAGAGAGCGATGATGCTTTTCACTTCCTGTCGGAACGCCGTGACCTCATCCAACGCCTGAGAGCACCGACCTGCAGGTTAGCATCAAACTCTGGTTAGTGTCGCTAACAGGTTAGCATTCAGCTCTAATTAATGAGCTTGCATGGAACTCACATGGTTCACTATTTTATTATATTTATTCTTTAATATACTTTTTATATATTTTAGCTCAAAATACCATAAAATGTAGACATTCAATGTGTGACATCTGCAGGTGAAAACAGGTACTGTCCTAATTATCATAATGCTTTCTTCATTATAAAACTAATTATTATTGTTATTATTATGGTATAATTACACATACACAAACAAATCTTCCAATAAACAAAGAAAACTTTGAAGGAAATTAAATATTTTATCACTATCTCACCTAAACCTAAAGGTTGTGATCATCATCTTTCTTTTTTATTTTAGATATAATAACACATATACAAGACATTTCTACTCCTGTACTCTTTTTATATTGTCACAAGATGGTTCATTTATATATTATAACGCCTTTAACAGGCTCTAAAACGAGTGATGACGATAGAAAAGACCAGCCAATAGCAGACGGCCACAAGGAGCGTCATCACACTGGTTTTATTTAGTTGGCGTATTCAGCAGTAACAAGAGAACAGAGAGGAAATAATCCCACAAATGTGTAAAATATAGAAACTTCTCAGAGACTCCATGCATGCATCCTGCATGCAGCAGTCAGTGTATTTTCCTGCACTTCTTCAGTGTCTACATTAAAAATATCTTGATGTTTCACAGAGGTAAGTGTTGGATTAATTAGTTTTATCTGACCTGCAGAGGACCGAAGCTTCTGTGTTGTTCTCTTTGGACCTGAAACATAACAGAAAAAAAAACACTTTGTGACTGAAAGATATGATTTCTATAATATTCTGGTTTTATTCAGGAACCCTTTAAAGACGCATTCACACAAAGTTTTCGCACGGCGAGATTACATGTCAATGCAAAGAGGTGAATAAACGCGTATTTGCTGGACTTGAAATATTTCAACTCGAAATTCACGAGTGTGGCTGCTAGATACACTCAGTGTAATAACTCTGTATGTGAATACAGCTCGCCGCCGGGTGATGTTATGAACCCAGACATGACGGCGTTTGGTTTTCTGACATATCTGGGACGTCCACAACATATACAAAGCAGCAACAGTGGTTATTTCTTCCATGGTTGATGGAGGAAATGGAGGAAAGAAAAGTCTTTGGTACCTATGGAGACAAGCTCCTCCTTCTCTCCGGCGGGTCTAAAGCGAATGAACACAAATGATACTGGCGGTCCAATTCGCGCGAGTAAAAAGGTGTGAACACAGCTTAAGAACAGATAAGTCATCAGGATGTTGTGGCTGTAACGAACACTGCAGGCTCTAAGGAGACTCAATCTAAACTGGTAGTCATATAATAATACGTAAAATCTTGTGATCAGTGTGATATCTTACAGGTGACGGCGCCTCCTGTTGACCCAGAAGTCATCTTTTTCCCCTCTGCATCCACACAGAAGCAGCGTGATCCGACACACTGCAGCGGCAGGAAGTCTCCGTCCTCCGAGCACGCTGGGACGTGGATCTCAGCGCCTGCAGCCATGTTTCCTTTCACTTTCAGCGCCATCGTTCGCTCTCTTTCACAGCGGGACGGACATCGAGGTCGAGCGCCGGCGGTACGCGACCCCGCGACCTCCTGACCCTGAGTGTCGACACACCAGCACTCTCCACCCCGACACTGAACGTCCTGGAAACCACCGCTGGACGTGCAGCTGGGGACAAAGATTGCTGCTGCGTCCTCGTCCCCGTCTCCGGAGCAGGAACGTAGAAGAGGAGTCAGAACCTGGAAAACAGGGAGTTTAATGAGGTTCAGGTTCAGCCACGATGAGAAGCAGCTCTTATCAAACTAAATGTGTCACTGGATTTTTGACCTCTGACCCATCCTGTTCATCTGTCCAGTATGATGTGTGATCAGGTGTGTGATCAGGTGTGTGATCAGGTGATGAGGATGAGTTGTGTCTGACCTGCTTCAGTGAGGAAGAGTGGGAGCTGCTGCTGCTCCTCAGTGTGTGTTGGAGGGCAGAGATGAAGGCCGGGTCCTCCAGAGCTCTGCTGACAGACTGGACCAGGTCCCTGTTCTTCTGGAGGCTGACGCTCTGAGAGGTGAGCCGGTCCAGACCGAGAGCTCCTCGAGATCCCACCGCTCCGCTGAAGTTAAAGGAGGCGGCGTTCTTCAGGAACTTCCCTCCGAATACGTTCTCCTGCAGACGGCGAGGGGAGGAACGGGCCAGAGCCTGAAGAGCCCCGCCCACCGAGGGGAAGAGACCACGGAGGACTTCGACCAGGCGGGACAGGAAGGAGGTCGGGTCTTCCTCCACCGGCAGGAGCTCCCTGAGAGGCCGGAGGAGGGAGAGACAGGAGGCTCTGACAGAGGAGGCCTGGAGAGGAGGAGCAACAGGACCGGAGAAAAGCCGGGACAGAGCCAGACGACGCTGAGAGGGACAGTCAGCAAGACCTGGACCTGGAGGAGGAGGAAGAAGAAGAAGAGGAGGAGGAGGAGGAAGACATGAAAAATAAAATTATATATGTCTAATAATTGTTATTAGCAGCTGTCATGGATGCTTTGTGGATGTTGCTTCGCCATGAACAAACTGTTTGGGTCCCCAGACCTCTAGGATACTCACTGCAGACCAGGGAGTCTCCGTGCTGTCGCGTCCCAGGAAGCTCTCTCCCTGTGGGGTCCACACACCAGCACTGCCCCCCAGGCTGACACTGCCTGGGGGTGAAGGATCCTCCGGTCTCACAGGACGGGACGCCAACGCTGGACGCCTCCATCGCTGCCCGCCGTTCCTCCTCGCAGGGAGAGGGACCTGACAGAGAGAGAGAGGAGTCTAATATCTGTTTGAACCAGTCTAAACCAGTGTTGACTGGTCCAGATGTTACCTCTGAAGTTTACTAAAAAGGACAGTCTAACACTTTAAGGTAGTTTAAACTAGTTTACCTCTGCCAAAATGACTTTAAACCAGTGTTTATGTGGACATGACAAGTTTAAATAAGCCTATAAATTTAATTTGGGGAATCCAACTGTGTACACCTGTGTGGACGCAGCAGCATCTTAAACCAGTTTCAGTTTACTCCACTTCCCATCTACGTTCACAAGCTTAGAAAACCAGTTTTCAGTCCAGTCCAGTCCACTGCAACCACCTTAAATGGTTCTAAAAGACTGGTTCCATTTGAAACCAGTTTGAACCAGTTGAAGTGAATGTAGCTTACATCTGAAGTGTCCGGTGAGGGTGAGGCGGACTCCCAGCATCCTCCTCTGCAGGACTCTGTAGATGTTGGTCTGAGAGAAGGAGCGGCCGGACCGGAGACCGGAGAACGCCGAGTCGTACACCTCCGACAGGAGGAGCTCCACACCTGGACAGGAAGTCCACACCTTCATCATCATCACCAACCATCATCATCATCATCATCATCATCATCATCAGTGTGTGTGTGTGTGTGTGTGTGTGTGCGCGTGTGTACCTGTGTTCTCCAGCTCTCTGCCTCGGCTGTCTGAACAGAAGCAGAAGGACGAAACCGTCGGAAAAAACTTCCTGAAACTACTGAACGTCTCAAAGGCTTCTGGGAACCTGAAACAACACACACACACACACACACACACACACACACACACACACACACACACACACACACACACACACACACACACACACACACACACACACACACCATGAAATAAATTGAAATACACAGATATACACTCTATTTTATCCCTTAAAACTCTGACGGCCTGCCGGCGGACCCTGGCGCTATTCTGTCTTTCAGATGTTGTTGTGGGCTGAGTTTTCAAGCTAGGAAGCTATGCTGCAAATTCCCGTTACATTTTGGCAGAATAACTGTCATGTCCATTTTCAAAGGGGTCCCTTGACCTCTGACTTCCAGATATGTGAATGAAAATGGGTTCTATGGGTACCCACGAGTCTCCCCTTTACAGACATGCCCACTTTATGATAATCACATGCAGTTTTTTGAATGCAGTATAACAGACAGACAGGTGCGCTACCTGTTGAAGGTGTGCAGCAGGTCCAGCTCTGCTCTGTCGGTCATGTTGATGAATTTACACTGAACGGGCAGGAAGCCGCCATCTTCAGCACACTGAGGAGGAGAGTGAGACCCGGAGCCGTGCAGGAGACGCCTCGACCTCACCTCGCAGCCGCCAGGGCCTGCGGGTCAAAGGTCAACAGGTAGGCATTTAAATACAAAACCCTTCAACACCATTCACTTAACTTGCATCTTCTTGTTGGAGTATCAGAAGTATCAGTAGTATCAGTAGTAGTATTATCAGTGTTATCAGTAGTATCAGTAGTGTTTGTACGTACAGCGCTGAGGCGTCCCGGTCTGTCTGGTCCCGTAGAGCTCCATGCCTTCCTGATCCACACACCAACACTGCCCCCTGCTGGACTCACACTGAACTGACTCAAAGAGTCCTGAAGGAGAACACTGCAGCACCGACTGCA